>JAPPVO010000017.1:39346213-39485852 GCA_030407325.1 Camellia japonica
TATCTTCGTTCTGCTCAGTTCAGTTGGTTTCGATTCAACTTGGTTCGGTTCGGTTCGGTCCAGTTCCGCTCGGCTTCAGTTGGTTTCGATTCAACTTGGTTCGGTTGGCTTGGTTTGAATATCACCTTTAATTATCTGGTTTGGAACTATGCACCTTGTTTGGGACTATGCACCCCAATGGTTGATTCCATGTTTGTTGAGTAGTGGCCATTTGTAAAAATAAGTTTTGATTAATTTGAATGAAGTTGACTAATTTTTCTCGAAAATTGTTCCATTTTTGCCAAACTTGGACCATTCTTTGGATGTGAAAAAAGAAAATTTTCAGTGTTCACAATTTAGCTTACATGATTTGAAACAAAAAATGGAATGAATAGGCTAATCTAACTCTCATGTTGATCAAAACATTTTTTTTTTAAAAAAAAAAATTCAAGGTAATGAATTAGGGGCATAGTTGAGTTAGAGATTCTGTCTCCTCCACCACTCGAGTCAACTCGTCAGTGTATATGAGTGTGTATTCATACCAATCAGTGTATATCAGTGTGTCTTCATACCAGTCAAGGTATGTATACCAGTCAGTGTATATCGGTGTGTATTCATACCAATCAGTGTATTTATACCAGTCAGTGTGTACTCATACTAGTCAGTGTATTTATATCAATCAAGGTATTCATACCAGTCGAGTCAGTGTGTATGTTTTTTTATACCAGTCAGTGTATTTTATACCAGTCTGTGTTTGGATTGTTTTATTTGTTTTCTTACGTTTTTATTCAGGTCAGTATGAATCAATGGTCAATTCAGAGTCCAAATTTAATCCCTCTCAAATTCAATCAAACAAAAGTATTTTCAAATTCAGAGTGATGTGCCAATCACGCCATTGAGATACAAAACTGAAAATTTTTATACAGTCAGGGGAGGACATCCCCGATTACAGAGACTCTAGAAAAAAAAAAAAAAAACAAAAACAAAAACAAAAACAACAAAAAAAAACAAAAACAAAAACAAAAAAAAACAAACCCAGAAAAAAATAATAATAAAATAAAATACAAAGTCCAGAAAAATAAATAAAAAAAAAAGAAAAAAAAAAAAAAAGATCATTGTTCTTCTTCTTCTTCTTCGCCGGTGCCGGCCACATGCCAACTTCAGTTACTCGGCTCTTCCGTCGCCGAGCTCTTCCTCTTTTTGTCATCGGCCTTCGAAGGCCCTGCCTCAATGTTTCCGGCAAAAGAGTTCACTTTTCGCCGACCATCAAAGGAAAAGTACGCCGGCGCTCCGAACTGGTCCAGACAAATGGTCTGTCGTTTTACCTCTCTACTCTCCATGGAGGTAGTCTTCCGTTTCAGTTCTTTGTTCTCTGCCTTCAGCGCACAAACCTCCGCTCGTGCATCCCTATACATCTGCTGAAGCTGATTAAGTTGGGCATTAACCCGATGTAGCTCACTCGTTCTGTTTTGCAGACAGTGAGACAAATTAGTGACCGCGGCCACTGTTTCCATACACGACTTCAGCGTGAGGTGGTTAGCATCAATATCAGTTTGAGCAGCCAGCACTTGCTCAACTGTTAGGGTGGGAAGACTGGGATGAGTAAGAGCAGGGGCCCTTGGCCCAGAGGAACTCGATGGATCATTAAGATCCAGAAACAGAGAGAGAGGGTGAGACGAAGCCATGTAGGGGGAGAAAGAGGAAAGAAGGTAGTCACAGAAGAGTGGTAGAAAATAGAAGAGGAAAAGAAGAAGGCGGAGGAAGATGGAAGAACAAGAAGAAGGTGGAGGAAGCTGGAAGAGTAATGGAGAAGGAGAAGAAGAAGAGAATGGTTAAGAAGAAGAAGGCGGATACTGAAGAGAAGAAGAAGACGAAAGAGAAAGACAAAGAGAGGGAGAGGGTCAAGGCAGGCCTGCAAACCGAGGGGGCTGCTTTGTCGGCCAATCGACACAAAAGCAGAACCCACGTGTCAAACGCGGCAAGAGACGCGGGAGAATTGTGTATGCATATATGTATATATATTGTATAGCTATGTAATATAGGTATTGTTTTGAGCATTTTGGTCATATGAGTGGCTTGGGTTCAGTGGTTTGGCCCTAATGGGTTCAGGGTTTGGAAAGGCTGAGCCCGAGGTCAGGGGTTCGAACCCCACATTGAGTGTTTCTTTTGTTTTGTTTTCATTTTATGTATAAATATATATTTATTTGAACATTTGAGTCACAGGTGTGGCTTGGGTTCAGTGGGTTAAGGATTGAAAGGCTGAGTCCGAGGTCAGGGGTTCGAACCCCACATCGAGCCTTTCTTTGTTTTGTTTTTGTTTTGGTTTTGATATATATATGTTTTGTCCACCGATATATAGATATATATATTTGTTTGAGTTGTTTCTGTCACCCGAATGGCTTGGGTTCAGTGGTTAGGCCCAGTGATTGAAGAGTGAGAGGCTGAGCCTGAGGTCAGGGGTTCAAACCCCACATCGAGTGTTTCTTTTGTTTTGATTTTGGTTTTATGTATATATATGTCTTGTATAGTATATATATATATATATATTTGTTTGTATATTTTGTCACAAGAGTGACGTGGTTCAGTGGTCGAAGACTTGAAGACCAGGCCTGAGGTCAGGGGTTCGAAACCCCGTATCCCATGTCCATCCATTTTGTGATTTTCCTTTCTTTCTTTTTTTGTGTATTTTGCATACGTGTCTCATATATGTATATATATTTCTTTACCTATCTTGTCACAAGAGTGACGTGGCTCAGTGGCTAAGGACTCGAAGACCAGGCCTGAGGTCAGGGGTTCGAAACCCCGCATTCCATGTCCATCCATTTTGTGATTTTCTTTTCTTTTTTTTGTGTGTTTTGCATACGTGTCGTGTCTCATATATGTATATATATGTCTTTGCCCAGCCCATCTAGTCATAAGAGTGGAGTGGCTCAGTGGTTGAGTACTCAGAGGCCAAGCTTGAGGTCAGGGGTTCGACACCCCGTATCTATGCATTTTGTGATTTTCTTTTCTTTTTGCGTGTTTTGCGTGCGTGTGCTGACGTCAGCAAACGGAATATGCCTTCTCAGTAACGGCATCTTCCAACTGACGGTTGCAAACGGAATATTCTCCATCTGTGTATATATCCGTGTATGTTTGTGTATAGGTCCGTATATGTTTGTGTCGTATATACCTGTATATCTACTGTATATGTTATATGTCTGTGTCGTATATACCAGTGTATATATCCGTATATGCTTGTGTATAGGTCCGTATATGTCTGTGTCATATATACCTGTATATTTACTGTATATATCTGTGTATATATCTGTATATATCTGTCTGTAAATATCTGTGTGCATTTATATGTAAATATCTGTGTATTATCCTGCCTGTGTTTGCGATGAGTTCCTATGAGACCAACTGCGACGGTGGAAACTAGAGTTCGAATGGCGATGCCTAGAACGCAAAAGGTTCGGGATTTCCGAGACTAAAGCCTGGTTTAAATACCCAGGGGTGTATCCCCGGCTTGAAATTTGTATGGCAGCCCCATAGGTTGAGGTAGCTTGTATGCGCCTCAACTCTGGAAACTGAACCAACCTAGTCTGTCACCCCGTTGGAGAATAGGGAAAGTTGTGAATATGATCAGGAAGAAATGGGCATCTGTGACTTCTACATATAGAGCTTACTCCTTGTCAAAAAAATATATATATATATATATATATACAAAAAAAAAAAAAAAAAAACCCAAAAAAGAAGGAAGAAAAGGGGCATCTGTGACTTCTACATGTAGAGCTTACCCCTTGTCCAAAAAAAAAAAAAAAAAAAAAAAAAAAAAAATCATTCATTCTCCCATACTTTCTTCCATTCGCGTGAGGCGCGTTTGGATTACATATCGGTTAAAAACAACAGGTGCGCCTGTCTGTTTACACCATCCATCCCCCTTTCGCGAAAGATGCGTTAGGACTTCCATCTCCCCCTTTCGCGGAAAGACGCGTTAGGACTTCAATATCCCCCTTTCGCGAAAAGACATGTTAGGACTTCCATCTCCCCCTTTCGCGAAAAGACGCGTTAGGACTTCCATATCCCCCTTTCGCGAAAAGACGCGTTAGGACTTCAATCTCCCCTTTCGCGAAAAGACGCGTTAGGACTTCCATATCCCCCTTTCACGAAAAGACGCGTTAGGACTTCCATATCCCCCTTTCGCGAAAAGACGCGTTAGGACTGCAATAGCCCCCTCTCGCGAAAAGACACGTGAGGACTGCAATAGCCCCCTCTCGCGAAAAGACGCGTGAGGACTGCAATAGCCCCCTTTCGCGAAAAGACGCGTTAGGACTTCAATATCCCCCTTTCGCGAAAAGACGCGTTAGGACATCCATCTCCCCCTTTCGCGAAAAGACGCGTTAGGACTTCAATATCCCCCTTTCGCGAAAAGACGCGTTAGGACATCCATCTCCCCCTTTCGCGAAAAGACGCGTTAGGACTTCCATCTCCCCCTTTCGCGAAAAGACGCGTTAGGACTTCCATATCCCCCTTTCGCGAAAAGACGCGTTAGGACTTCAACATCCCCCTTTCGTGAAAAGACGCGTTAGGACCATTTCAAATCCATCGCACTGTTTTGTGCACCACACTCGCACTATCTTGTACATTCCCTCCTCTGAAGGTGCAATTCCTTTGGTGTTTGTCGTGCCCGAACGACTTCAACGGTCTAGGAGACCTTAAATCCTCTGAAGGTGCAATTCCTTTGGTGTTTGTCGTGCTCGAACGACTATAGGTGGTCTGGTATAGCCATCTGCCTGTGATTGCAATGAGTTCCTAGGAGACCAACTGCGACGGTGAAAACTAGAGTTCGAATGGCGATGCCTAGAATGCAAAAGGTTCGGGATTTCCGAGACTAAAGTCTGGTTTAAATACCCAGAGGTGCATCCAGGGGTGCATTCTCGGCTAGAAATCTGTATGGTAGCCCCATAGGTTGAGATAGCTTATATGCGTCTCAATTCTGGATACTGAACCAACCTAGTCTGTCACCCCGTTGAGAATAGGGAAAGTTGTAAATATGATCAGAAAAGCGGCATCCATGGCCACCCAAATCGGTTAAAAACATCAGATGCGCCTGTTGTTTACACCATTTTTCCTCCTTTTGCGTGACACGTGTTAGGATGGTGATTTCTCTTGGTTGAGGTCTTCCCTCTCTTGCATGATCATAAGGTTTTCAAAAATAATCGGCTTCGCGTAGCGTATAAGTCCAGTTCTTACAATCTTCCTGCATATCATTAGCATCTTGCCCCTGAACTACGCTGGTTTGATTCCTTGCAAAGGGATACGTAGGCAACCTTCTGGTTCAACCACTGCATCTGCATTTTGTTTAATTGCCCAAGTCTTACGGCTCTGTCAAAAAGGGTCGTCTTCGGGCTTTGACATTCACTCATGTCATTGTATGACTTCGAGCTCTGTCAAAGAGGGGCAACTGTAGACACCCCATTTTTGACCACCCCTAAGACTGGGGCACCTTCTTTTCAAATTGAAGCTTTAATTCCAAAACCTCACCCATTTTGGCCATCCCTAATATTTTATTAATTTGTAATATTTTATAATTTTATATATATGTGTGTGTATATTTATTTTATGTGTGTATTTATTTTAGGTGTTTTATATAAATTAATAAATATTTGATAAAACAAATTATTAATCAAAAATAAAAAAAAAAAGAGAAAAAAGAAAAAAAGAAGAAGAAGAAAAGAAAAGATGGATTCCACTTGTAATATATAGGTTTATATATTATAGATAATATATTATCATTATTTGGTTAAAGGGGCCTCAGGTCATTGTGATGAATCATGGAGGGGAGACAAGAATAATTGGAGTGGGCGGTGGAGGGAATAAAAAACAAAAGGGGAGTTTATCATCTATAACATCACTCAAAGAAGAGGGGGAGGAGGGACATACAAGAGAGACGATTATAAAAAAAAAAAGAAAAAAAAAACAAACCCACAACTCTCTCTCTTAGCTCTACACAGACAGAATATACACACAGACCATACAGCGCTCGGCACCACCCTCATCAACTTGTACTCCATACACAAACCCAACTTCACAAAACCACACAACACCTACCACCCTCATCAACCTGCACTCCATACACAAACCCAACTTCACAAAACCATCTACCACCACAACACCCCACAGCAGCACCTCCCACGACCATTCTCCTCCCGCAGCTACACAGCACCCTACACACCCATCCTTCACGGTAGCTTCACAGCAGCATACACCAAAATCCATTACCACCTCGACACACCCTCCATACCCAAAAGACCAAACTCTCTCTCTCTCTCTACCCTCTCCCTCTCGGCACCACCCTCATCAACCTGCACTCTATACGCCATCACCACCCCACACTCACACACCCACCAACTTCTCTCTCTCATCCTCGGCAACACACAACACCCACCATCCTCACATACACACTGCCGAGCAAACCCACCAACCTCGCTCTCTCATCCTCGGCAACACACAACACCCACCATCCCCTCACATACACACTGCCGAGCAAACCCACCAACTTCTCCCTCTCACGGCAGCTACACACAACACACCCACTGCTGCACACACTCACCACTAACAGTTCACACCAGCAGCTTGCCGAGCCACCCACCAGCAGCTCACACCAGCAGCTTGCCGAGCCACCCACCAACAGCTACCACCAGCAGCACCACCAACTACTCCGTTGCTACGCCGCCATTCCGCTAGCCGAGAGCTTCGATCCACTCCGAGATCCACTTCGCGCCAAGTTGGCACCTTCATATTGAGGTAAAGTTCCTTATTTTATTTCAATCTTTGTGCATCTTTTTTTTATATTTTCATTTTGATTTGGGACTGTTTTGGAATTGTTTTTTAACATAGAAACTATGTGATTTGAAGTTGTAAAAGTGGGGAGGGGTTCGCTATCCTTCCTCATAATTACATTAGCTTTAATCTCTTTAATTTCAGCATATTTGTATTTTATTTGGGGGCTGTTTAATTTATTTCAATAAGTTTGTTTTACTTATTTTGTTTGTGTTATATTAACCAATGAATCAATTAATCAGCCTTGCATAACCACCTCTGCAACCTCCCTCCATTCTTTACTTATTTCGATTAAAAAGTTATGAAAAAAATTAAGATTGTGATTCAAGTGTAAGAAAGGAACTCTCCCATGCTTAATGGTTTAAATTCTTTGGAGGTTCACTACCCCAAATATATACATGTTCTTATACTAAAGCACAATCTTTTATTTTTCATTTCTCTTTATTCATCAGTGTGTTTACTTTTAAGGGACTAATTGACCCTTGGAAATTACCAAGGAAAGTGTCATTATCACTTATTATCAAATTTGGATTTTAAGTCATCATCACTTAAGTTTGGGTTTTTCTAAGTCATTATTACTCTTTTGAGTTTGACTAGTCCTTGTTGCCCATCTTGAGTTTGACTTAAAATCCAAACTTGTAAATAGGTTTGACTCTTCTTTTGTAATTTCCCCCGAAGAATTTATCACCTGCTTGTTTACTGTTAATTGTCCCTTGGAAATCACCAAGGAAAGTGTCATTATCACTTATTAGCAAGTTTGGATTTTAAGTTATTATCACTTAAGTTTGGGTTTTTCTAAGTCATTATTACTCTTTTGAGTTTGACTAGTCCTTGTTGCCCATCTTGAGTTTGACTTAAAATCCTAACTTGTAAATAGGTTTGACTCTTCCTTTGTAATTTCCCCGAATAATTTATTACCTGTTTCTTTACTGTTAAGGGATTAATTGACCATTGGAAATCACCAAGGAAAGTGTCATTATCACTCATTATCAAGTTTGGATTTCAAGTCATTATCACTCAAGTTTGGGTTTTTCTAAGTCATTATTGCTCTTTTGAGTTTGACTAGTCCTTGTTGCACATCTTGAGTTTGACTTGAAATCCTAACTTGTAAATAAGTTTGACTCTTCCTTTGTGATTTCCTCTGAAGAAAATAATGTTTATTCGGGTTAAGTCAACACTTTTTTTTCTTTATTGCATTTCAGACTTAGTGGATGTAAATATCACTTTTGCACAAACAGGAGAAAAGATAAAGAAATGGACAGGTAATAAAAAAGGCTAATAAAATTGGTTAAAATTGGATTACAACCCACCTAAAGAACCAATATGATTATTTGAATTCGGTCGGACGTTATACCGAATGTGTCAAGGCTTGCCTTATTGTAATAAATTAGACAGCCCCTTTTATTTATTATTCATTCGGTTTTGTATTATTCATTCGGTTTTGTAATAATTATTTATTCGGACACTTGGACATTCGGACTCTCCTGCGTGAGGGCGTATTCATTCATTCGGACCCTCCTGCGCGAGGGCAAACAAACTTGTAATAAGTGTGCGTGTGTGTGTGTATGTCTTCCAACCCCACGTCTTTCTCCATTTTATTTATCAGCTTATGATGGTTAGTTTAGAGGCATCATGTTTAATTTAGCATACTCATGTTTGCATCCACTTGTATTGCATGCACCAAGGCTCGGTTCATCATCCAATTCGCATTGTCGTTTCAATACTTCTCTGAATACATGTTTAGACCACATGCGATCAAATCATCTCATATGCCATATTAGTAGCCGAGTCTAGTAATTGCATATCACATGTGTTGTATAGTTAGGAATCATGCATATTTTCTAACTTTGCTTTGTAGCTTGTTCGCGGGACGTCGGTAAATATGTGAGTTGTTATGCTTTAGCATCCCGCTTGTACATAATTTTCTTATTATGTTTAGCATCCTACCATGAGGCTAAGTGCTTAAATGATAAACTGTTTGAATGCCTGTGGATGAAGGCTTGTTGCTTAAATTGGAATGATTCAACGAATGTACGTTTTCACAAATTAAGCCCACCTAAGGGTGGCAAATTCAAACCCTTTTCGAGAAACAAACATGAAATTGAATTGTTCCAATTTGAGCAAACTAGTCTATACCTTGTATGCTTCACATAATAAATTTTAGGATTTATTAAATAATCAGAATAAGAACATATATTGTACATAAGAATCACATCATAATTAGTAGAGGCCGATCTTTGATCGGGTGAGTGGGGTGCTCATTATTGACCTTCCCCTCTCATACCTAAGTTCCCGAACCAAGACACTTTGGTAACGACAGACTAATGGCCTTTGGCACGAGTCACGGGTTTCCTAAATTTCCCATAAATATTTAGGTAGCGACTCTGAAATCTGGCAAAGCAGTCCATTTTTGGCATTTGATTCAAACATCGATTTTCCAAAAACAATTGCCGGATTTGGACTCTTTTTTGTGTTTTCACTGTTTCACATTGCACGTGTGAAATCAGATTCAGAACCAAAACACCAAGTGGAGTCCGAACTGTAAGGGCTATTTCATTCTTCCGAAAGGGGGCGCGAAAAGCCGAGCTACAGACGCGGCTAAGGTGTAGCCGCAGGAGGAGTGATCCAGTGCTATGCGGCTAAGGTATAGCCGCAAATTTGAGGCGTACAAAATGTTTTGGCTTGATCTAAGCCATTCGGAGTCCGTTTCTGGCGATCCAATAGTGCTTTCCAACTAGTTGGAGTGTTCTGGACACATCCGTACGGTCATATTTTGGAATTGGAGTTTCTGTAAAAGAAAGAAGATTAAAGTGCAGACGGTGTTAGGTGCAGTGGACGGAATATTCTGTTGGAACACGGAATATTCCCTAAACTTCTGAAAATTGCAATTTGGCCTAGAATTTTTAGAAAATTGTGGTGTAGCCCAACTTTTGAAGATATTTTCAGTGAGGTCCCCGAAAGTGCAGTGAAGGTTGGTCCTAGCTAAACGGACCGTTCCGGACGCAACCGCGAGGTCAGAATAGTGAAATTCTGAACGGTTTTTAAAGATTGTCAAAACATAGGAGTTTGTTATCTTTAATAGACGAAAGAAGGTTGTCGGATATTGTGGAGCGCTGCGGATTCACTGAAGGGGTTAGAATGGGGCACATTCTGACCAGATTGGACAACCAGATACAGATCGAGATAGATAATTGAAGACCAAAGGAGACCAACTTGATCAAATGGAAAATCAATGGAGATCAGGATTGGTCAGGGGCGATCAAAGGATTGTAGAGATGATTATCTCCGGAGTTGATCGGAAGATATGGTTCAATCAAAAAGTCCATTCATCGACGGATAGATGATTTGGCAACAAGTACTGGCTCAAGGAAATGCTGTGGCTATTAGAGCTACTGTATATGAGTAGGTATTGATGGTATGTGGATATGTAGAACAATAGTTATAGAGGAGCATACTAAGCGCAGAAGCACAAATGCAGATGTGTAGCAGTGCAAGGGTACGCTAGAGTGTCATATAGAGGCGTGAGAAGAGTATGTAGCAACGGGTTGTTGAAAGTTCACAAGAACTTCCAGACAGAGAAATTGAGGCGGATAAAACGCAAGAGTGCGTGCCAAGAAGTGGCAAGTCTTTTTTCTCTATAGTGGTTTCTTTAGTTCCATGGCAGTGGAGGATAAAGTTGATGCGGATCTCTCAAGCGAGCTCGACGTAGGGAGACTAGAAGCCATGGGTACGAGCACTATGCAAGAAATTGCATAGCTGACGATGCTTTGACAGATGGAGCTACTGTCAACCATCAATCTGCTGGATAGCAAATAAGGGATTGCAAAAGCACAGACAATGAGTGTATGTGGAAACGCTAGGAGGTTGTTCAGAAGTGCAGAGGGCAAAGGCTGATAGTTCAGAGGAAAAGCTCCGAGCAAAGAAGACCGAGGACGTTGATAGGATAAACAACGAGTTTTCTATTGCTCCAATGACTGGTCCTGCGAGATAAGGCATGACAGTCAATGGCATCTCAGCAAGGGGTGCAGGACATCCAATCAGGGGGTGTCAGATATCTTGGTTGCGCAAGTTCAAGCATAGCAAGTGAAGACATCCGAGACAAAAAGCGTGGAAGAGATGTGTGGGAGATAGGACCAGAGGCTCTCTCCAAATCAGAGAGTGGTGTGAGTTGAGTTGAGAATGTAAGATTCCCTCATCCTCTTGTATCTCTGGTGTATTATCTCTAGTTTCAGGGGATGCAGCGTCTTAGTGAGGAGATGAAGATTTTGTTGGTTTTTTAGGCGTGACAAGATTAGCAGCAGTGTGTGCAGTGGATCACCTTACATGGGTTGAGGGGGTGATTTGTAGGATATCTCTTTCTTCAACCCATGTGAGCCAATGGAGCACCCACTAGATAATGGTAGGGGTGGCTCACCAACTCCAACCCACTAGAGAGTGGAAGAAGGTAGGTGACAACCAATGAGGACCTCCCTCATTTGTGTATAAATGGAGGAGGTGTTGGATAGGCAAGAGTGGAGTAAACCAAGCAAAAGAGTGAGAGATGTGAGGTGGAGAAACCGTCTCTCTCGGTGTGAGCGCGGGAGACGGGTGAATGGGTGAGTGAGGATAATGTGAGCTTCTCATCTATTGTAATCTTTCTGTAATCTCTCCATTATTATAGTGATAAACGGTTACTCTCCCGTGGATGTAGGCATTATTGCCGAACCACGTTAAATATGGTGTCTCCTTAAGTGTGAGTGTGTGTTTCTGCATGATATGATTTCTATAAGGTCTTGGACGGAATCCTCGATCCCAACAATAATTGCCTTCTATAACAATTTTGGTTCAAAGAAAAGTGTCACATAGTTTCAATTTTTGGGTTCACAAACTGAGTTGTTCATTTTATAATATAGTATAGATAAAAAAAAAAAAAGAAAAAAAATGAATTTTATCAAGTGATTCATAGTATTTTTTTAAAATAAATAAATGAAATATAATAATGCTAATCTTAGCATCTCATAACATTTTGGTACCCGTGCATTTTGGGCATCATCAAGACGTGTTAGATATATGTAACTATTTTTTGATATACTTAAAATATTTGACCTGTCCAACGCCCTAAAAAAGGAGAAGAAAAAAAAAAAAAAACTGATTTCTTCTAAAACTAATAAGACAATCCACCGGATGAAAACTCACCTTGTTTAAGAAAATCAATGAGAATCAGTCATGTAGAAATAATAGATTTCAGGCTAGATCAAAGATGGTTATGGAAGAAAAGAGAGAAAAGTTGAAAACTTGAAGAGAACACTTGGCCAAAAAAATCTTTAAAAAATAAAGAAAGAAAGAAAGAAAAAGGTGGAGATAAACTTGATGAGAAGAAGAAATTGTTGCCATTTGATTTCAAACTCATATTTGAAATGGGAGGGGCATTGAAGGAGAGGGCCATAGTTCTCAAGAATTCTTTCAAGAAAGGATCATGGAAGATCATTGGTGCTTGCAAAAAAGGATGGTACAGGCTTCGCTGCAAACTCAAGCTTTAGACTTTAAGGTTATGTTTGAATTAAGAATTTGTGAAGGGTTCATTTTTTTTCTTTTCTTTTTTATTTCCCTCCACAAATTAATCCTTAAATTCTTGATCCAAACATACTTTAAAGATGTGGATGCAAATGTGTTGCAAAGCCTGAGATCTTAATTGCATGGAATGGTGTATGAGTTATAGGCATTGGATCTTCTATTCCTAAAATTCATATTCTATCACAATGCATTTTAGTCATATGATTGTGTTTTAAGATTTTTATATTTTGATATTTAGACGACATTATATGATTGAAAATGTATTGAGAATATAGAGATTATGATTTTGAGATAAAAAATCATTGGTCTGAGAAGATGAAAATGCAGAGAGTTAGACCTGCAAATGCGAAGGAATTTTATTGAAAAATTATGTATGCTATGTTATTGGCTAACAAGTTTCAATTTAATTTCCAATACAATTAATGAATTGTATATTAATTTGAGTCCATGCATTCATTTTTACATGTTGAAATGAGGTTCAATTTTCTTTTTCTTTTTTTTTTTATTATTTTTTTTTCCCGATATGTGTGTTTTGTATATAGTGTTCTCTTAATCCGATATGTATGCGATCCGTTGTATAAATTTACAAAAGAAGTGAAACAAAATCTATGTAGCATGTCTAGGTTTTCCAAGAAAAAAAAGATTATATTCACGCTTTGTCATTTAGATATAGTACACAGACAAATTAAAATTGAATTAAGTGAATATAGACAGTTTTGAGGAAGCTAATTACTCAATTACCAAAACTAAAAGTGATAAATGTAAAGAAAAAGGATTATACAAACAAACTTGTTCTTTTGTTTTTTGGACAAAATTTTCTCACAAATTGATGTAACATACACTAATAAAACCTTTGGTATGTGAAATGAGACTCACATCATTTTGTGCAAAAAAAATTATAAATTTTATTTATTTATATAACACTAGTCAAATATAAATGACATCTCTTCTCAATCCCAATCATTCCCACATAGGTTAACAGAATGGGATAAATTTCCCTCCATACCTTATCTTTTCATACTTTTCCATACTCCTCTTATGGGGCTTAATTCTAAACCCATACTGATGATCCGAACCGTTTTTTTCGTAAGTTTCACAATAAAGATTATTCATACAAAAAATGAGTATCATTGAACATTTATAAATATAAGAAAAAAATAACATTTTGTTTTATAAAATGAATGACAAATGTGATTGCAAAATAAAACTATACATTTTTTTAAAATAAAATATTATTTATTCATATGTTTATAGTTGTCCGATGAAGTTAATTTTTTACATGAATAATCTTTATTGCGATGTCTACAAAATTGATGATTCAAATTATTGGTGCGAATTTAGAACTGAGGCAACGTTTGGGAAGTTGGGTTTGGGCTAAATTAGCCACTAAGGCAACGTTTGGGAAGTTGGGTTTGGGCTAAATTAGCCACTAAATGACAAAAGTGGCTAATTTAGCCACAAACGGACAAAACAACTTTTGCATCATGGCTGCAACAATTTGACAAGTAAATTTACCATAATACCCTCACATGAAAGAGGGGCGGCAAAGTTATAAAAAAAAAAAAAAAAAAAAATCAAATTAAGCTTTTTACCAGGAAAGACAAAAAAAGTTGAAAAAAAAAATAAAAACATTTTTTTTTGTTTTTTGTTAAAATATTTTATGAAAATGAATTTAAACTATATTTGATAAAAATATTTGTAAATAAATTTTTTTTTTTGTTATGTATTTGGTTATGATTTGAGTGTAGAGTTGTGAAAGTAGTATGAAATTTCGAGTTATGTGTTTAGTTATGAGTTACCTCAATAATTTATTAATTGAGTTTCATTTTTTTATGTGTTTGATTACGGCCTGAGTGTAGAGTTGTTTTAAATTTAAAATATTAACATTTTTAATTATTTAAATTTTTTGAATATTTAATTTATTTAAATTTTGTTGTTAAAATAATTTTTTTATTATTTAAATTGATTAAATTTTTACGATTTACATACTTTTTGAATATTTAATTTAAATTTTTGACATTAAATTATTTTAGATTATTTACATTATTTAAAAATTAAAATTAAAATTAAAATTAAAATTAAAATTAAATTTTAATGTATAAAAAAATGACAAAAACATAAATTTAAAAAAAAAATGAAGAAATATTTTGCCAAAATAAAAGCCAAAATTAAAAAATAAAATTAAAATAAAATTAAAATTAAAAACACATGAAAAACCCATTTGCAAATCTGAAAAGTAGTATGGACTGTAGAGTTGTGAAAGTAGTATGGAGTTTCGAGTTATGTGTTTAGTTACGATTTGAGTGTAGAATTGTTTTAAAATTAAAATATTAACATTTTAAATTATTTTAATTTTTTGATTATTTTAATTTTTTGAATATTTATTTTAATTTTTTACTTATTAAATTTTTTAGATTATTTACATTATTTAAATATTTAAAAGAAGGAAAAAAAACACAAAAAAAAAAAAGCCAAATCCAAACCCTCAAAATAAAAAAATTTAGCAAAATACGCGAAATCGATAGATAACAAACAAAAAATTAAAATAAAAAAATAACCAAAATATGCTAAATCCAAAAAAAAAAAAAATTTAAAGAAAAATCCAAAATTGAAAAAAAAAATACCAAAAAAAAAAACAAAAAAATAATTTTTTCCAGCAAAAAGCCAAAATTGTAAAAAAAAAAAAAAAAAAAAAAAAAAAAACCGAAAATATGCCAAATCCAAACCGAAATTAAAAAATTAACAAAAATGGAAAAGGGCAATTTGGTCATTTAACAAGATGACACCTCACCAAAAAGCCAAAAAGCCAAAAAGCACTTCCCAAACCAGGCTTTTTAGCCCCAGGCTAAAATAGCCAAAAAAGCCAAAAAGCCAACCCACTTCCTAAACGGAGGCTGAGTCTTATAAGACCATCTCCAATGGTTTAGCGAAAGTGATATCAAATTTAAATTTTGATGAAAAGGGTACTATTCACAGCTCCAACGGTTCACCAAAAGTGATACCAAATCGAGATTTCATCAAAAATTTCATCAGATTGAGGACGAAATACTGAATTCACCAAAATTCACCAAAACATTGTTGCGGACCGTTGGAAGGGGGACCCGGGTCGACCAACCGGTTGCCCACCCAGTTGACCAACCGATCGACCGATTTCGTTCACAATTGGTGGGTTCAAACCGGTCAAAAAAAGGTTCAAACAGGTAAAAAAAAAAAAAAATTTCCTTACCGGTTGACCGGCCGGTCGACCCAAATGCTCAAACAGAATGAAAGCTGCAAGAAAATTCACTTTTTCCTTTCCTTGGTGAATTTCTTTAAAGAAATAATTGTTTAATCTATGAGAAACAATTGTTTAAAGAATAAAAAGAAAGCTGAGAAACAATTGTTTAAAGAAACAATTGTCAATTGATCATGTGAATTACAATAGTACACAGTACACATAAATCAGAATTGTTTGGTAGCTCAGAAAATGAACAGACAGAAATGAAGAAAAAAAACAATTCAATAATCCGAATCTTAAACTTCCCAGTTATATATATATATATATATATACATGACCATTCAGATAACAGAGGATCCAGAATTTTTTCGACCCACCGATCAACCAACCGGTTGACCCACGGGGAGATTTGATGCACCGTTGGAGTGAGTGGTATCAAATTTGGTGAAATGGGTCATTTTTGACTCAGATTTGGTGAAAAATCTGAGTCACCGTTGGAGATGCTCTAAAAAGAATATAGAGAAATATGAAGATATGAAATATATAGGAGAGCTTATGGGAGACAGGCAATGATTGAAGGACAAAATGGTTGCAATGGTAATAGGAAGTAAATTACTTGATAAGATTATATCATGGGGACTTTTCTTAAGTGTGCAACCCTCAAGGTTGCACACCACATGCCACTTACACAAAAAGTGTAAGTGGTAGGTACAAACATAAAACAGGATGGAAAACAGAAAGACGTAAGTGTAAGGCGTAAGTTGCACACCATAACATGACCCATATCATGGAAGTAAATTACTTGATATCCCTCTTGGTTCATTATTCCTTTTAACAGTGGATCCACTTTCAAGCATTTAATTGTAAATGTAGAAGTTTATTTGTGAAGCATTATATTACCAATAAAACAAAGGAAAATGCTAAAAACAATGGATAGAACTATTATTAATATCGGAAAATATGTAAAAATATTTTAGGATATATGAATTATGTATAATAAAAGTATAAATATTTTGATAGTATGTACTTTTTATTCACATCCTTTTTAGGATTGTTATTAGCAAAACTCAAAAATAAGAGATTGATAAATGAAAGCACAATTAAGTGCCATTTTGGGAAGGGCCATTAAAAGTCACGTTTTTGATCATTTTTCAAAAACGCAAGTGGCCAAAAACGTAACAAATTTGATTTGGGAAGGGCAAAAAACGCAGGTATGAAATTACAAATTAGGCCATATGACAAAAAAATAAAAAAATAAATTTATTATGTTGGGTAATGGTATTTTGATCATTTTAATTTGATTTGACACCATAAATAAATATTAAACTAAAAAACAAAAAGCCAACTTTTTATTAACTTCCCAAATCACTTTCCAAAAAGTTAAAAAACTTGGTAAAAAGTCAAAAGTCAACTTTTTACCAACTTCCCAAAACACCCCTAAATAGTTTTTTTTGGTGACGGACTATAGGATTTTTGCTAAACCCTAGAAGACTATTGGAAACCACTTAAAATAGTTAAATTGTCAAAAAATTACTATAATAAAGTCAACTATTTTCTTTATTTTTTATATTTTTTTTCATAAAAACTAAAAAATAATTAAAATAACCACTTTCTAAAACAACTTTTAACGTTTGTTAACTAATTTCTCATGAATTTTATTTTTTCACTGTAAACTTTCATGGACCATTCTTCTGCAACAATTTGCCAACCATAATTTCCCCTTTAATTAGGGGTGAGCAGCGGATATACCAATCCGTCAAAATCGACCGAATCGAACCGATCCGCCGTATTTTGGACGGATGCATGATGACTAGCGAACGGTTGTGGATTGATTTTCTCCAATCCGCCAATCTGGCGGACGGATGGCGGATTTGAGATTCCTTTAATTGCAACCGAACCGCCAAACCGCGAGCAACTCTAATAATTTATAAGACTTTGTGTTTTCAGTTTGTTTAAATATTCTGTTTGTGTTTTCAATTAAAAAAGAATTTAAATATTCTGTTGAAAAAAAATTTTCAACTTGAATATTTATTTTGAATTGAAAAAAATAAACGTATTACTTATTTACATTATTTATCTATCTCTAAAAATAATAAATAGAAAATATGATATATGCTAGTTGATTTTTATTTTTAAAAACAGATATAGATGTAACAATACAGAGACATACAATCTTTACTACTGCTCTGTTCATGGTTTTGGTGGTTTGAATTATTTTTATATTTTAAGAACCATAGATTGTATTACTTTATGTGGATAATGCATGCTGTGATTGTAGTATGTGAATGAGGCATGCAGTGATTGTGATATTCTAAAGTTTTAAACTTTCTTACTTTGGATGATGCATGCAATGATTGTAATATTTTTTTAAGTCATTGATTGTAATACTCTTTTTTTTTTTTTTAAGGAAGTGCACAAGTTGAATTATGTTGAAAATTTATAAAATTTTAAACCGCCAAACCGATTTGCATCCATCCGCCAAACCGCCAATCCGCTCAATCTACATCCGCCAGATTGGCGAACGGATGTGGATTGATTTTCTCCAATCTGTCAATGTTGCAAAAAATGCTTTTGTTTTTGTGGATAAATTATAAATACAGTTTTTGAAATTTATTTAAAATATAGATTACTTTATGTATTTCTAAAAATTACATTTTGCCCCTAAGTTTCTAATCGTATAACAAATGTCTATTTTATTAATAAATTATCAAGTCAGTTAACATATTTTAATGATGTTAGAAATACATTTCAATTAACAATTCAGGTAATTTTATTGTTATATAACAGAGTAGTCAAAAAGTCACTAAAAAATTAAAAAGTCAAAATTATACAAAAAAGTCAAAAAATTCATTTTCTCTCTACTTTTTATACGTTTTTGTGTAAAAAACTAAAAAAATATTCAAAATATATTAATTTTTTTATCTCATATTTTAACAAAAAAGTCAAAAAGTTACTAAAATAACTTATTCTCAAACCAACCCTTAAATAATTTTTTTTTAATAAAGGAGTATTTGTAATTTTTAAAATTATATAAGCAATTCATATTTTAAGTAAATCTTAAGGAATATATTTGTAATTTTTTTAAAAATTAATTGGCAAAAAGTCCATATCTACATAGTCATATGTTTTTTTTTTTTTTTGGTAATAAAGACATGTTTTAATGAAATTGTTTAGTGCCAAGGATAAATTATTATTATAAATTAATTTTTTTTTAATTTTATTTTGTCGCCGCTCTAGGCCACCATCGAATCACCGCTAAAATCCCTAAAAAGTTCATCAGATCACAGGTCCAATTTCAAAACTTTTGTGGCAATAACCTCAAATTCTATTTATTTGGAGACTAAAAAAATAATAATAATTTGAAAGATTATATTATTCCTATTTATTTATCTATCTCTTTATGTATTATTCACTATTTATATATATGTCATTCATTTGCTCATATTATTACCATCACTATTGGTGTCAACTCACCTCTAACTATGGCTTGCTTTGGCAAACTAGCAAAAAACTACTTTTTAGTTTTTTTAGCTAAAAAGTTAATTTTTTTTATCTAAGTCACTACTCAAAAAGTTAATTTTTTTTGACTAAAAAAAAGTCAAAAGTTAACATTTTATCAACTTTCTAAAACACCACTCAGTGTGTTTGGTTTGAGTTTTCTGGATTAAATTTTTTAGTTTTCGTATTCTTTTGTTTTTAGTGAATATTTTTAAATTTTAAACATTTTTTTTACTTTTTTAGATGCACCTTAGTTAGATGTATCTAAAAAGTAAAAAATTTGTGAAAAAATATTTTAAAAAATTAATAAATACATAAAAATATAAAAAATGTATTGAATTCTTGTATTTTTTTTATATTTTTGGTATTTAGTGAATTTTTAAAAGATTTTTTTTACAATTTTTTTACTTTTTAAGTGTATTTATGTTTGTGTCTAAAAAGTAAAAAAATTGCTTAAAATATTAAAAAAATTCAGTAAAAATAAAAAAATACGAAAAATAAGAAAATAGAATTTTCTGAAAAATATTTTTTGAAAAATGAAAACAAGTAAAGTGACTATAATTAATTTTTTGGCAAACTTTCCGACGCGAATGAACTTTTTGGCGACAATCCAGCAGTGGTCA
Organism: Camellia japonica; assembly: GCA_030407325.1. Lineage (NCBI taxonomy): Eukaryota > Viridiplantae > Streptophyta > Magnoliopsida > Ericales > Theaceae > Camellia > Camellia japonica. The sequence goes on from JAPPVO010000017.1 coordinate 39,365,909, forward strand.
AGAGGCAAAGGAGTAAAACTCAAAGAAAAAAACATTCAAAATAATAAATTATCTTACTGAATAATTTTACCAAACATGTTTACTTTTCGCGAATTACTCCATATTTTCTTAACAAGAGAATTCGACGTCGTATGATGCTTCTATTCCAGCTCACGCCTGAGGAGCATTCGAGTCGCTCAAAAATATAAAAAAAATAAAATCCACATCGATAATTTAAACCGTTCAATATATAAGGCTTGTTAAACACTTTATTTATATAAAAATTTCCGTTGATCAGATATTTATAGTTAATTAATTATATTATATTTTTATTAATAATTTATTTTTAAAATTATAGTTACCGTTAACATAAATTTAATTTAATCAAATAACTATCGATATTCGATTAATATGATTTTTAAAAACAACAATGATTCATCCCCCCTTTTCCCTTCACCCCCTTTGACCCCCCCTCTCTCTCATTGGTCCCCTTTTCTTTTTCTTTTTTTTTCCTGCTCCTCCAATCACCACCCGCCACGTGGCAAAGGGGGGTGAGGGAGTGACCCCAAAAGAAAATCTCAAACATTATTCTTTTAAAAAATATAAAATACTTGATAAAATCTACATATTTAACGATTCAGATTATCCATATAACTTCCGTGATAAGTCCACAAAATCTAACAACATGTCCGAGGCCGTTTTCAAACTGGTGAGAAACTGTTCCCAATAAAAGATGTCTCAAAAATCGTTGAAAACAAAACACAAATAAAAAACTTGGCTTCTTTACGCCAGGCTGGTCCTAATCCCATTACCTCCGTCACACTAATATAATGAATTTTCATTTCCACCCTCATCACACCCTTCCCAAACACCTCACTTCCAACCCATCATTAACCCTTTCATCGAGGTCAAAACCGTAATTTCACCATTCATATCAAACCCCCACCGGAGCAAACCTTCCCCCTCTCTCTCCTCTCTCTCTCTCTCTCTCTCTCTCTCAAACCTCCCAAAATCAGATCTCCTCGAGCCCTCGTTCGGATTCAAAAATAGTTTCATTCGATTCGATTCGAATCGATTTTGATTGATTCGAATCGAGAGCAACAATGGGCGATTTCAATGTCGCGCTTTTGATCGTCGCCATAGTCGTATGCGTATTGGTGTTCTTCTTCAATGTCTACCTCCTCGTCAACTTCCAGCACCCTGACGATGCGAACCAAGCCTACTTCCCCAAATTCGTCGTTGTTTTGGGCCTCTCCGTCGCCGCAATTTCCATCCTCATGTTACCGGCCGATGTCGCCAATCGCCAGGCTTGTCAGCACGCAATTTACAATGGTGCTTGTAATCTCACCTTGCCGATGAAGACTCTCTGGCTCGCTATCTACATTCTCGACGCTGTTCTCGTCTTCTTCGTCATTCCTTTCGCTATGTTCTTCTACGAAGGCGATCAGGACAAGTCGGTACATTTTTTAGGGTTTTGTTTTCATTATTGCTCATTTTGAAATTTCACGTGTATATATATATATATATGTATATGTTTTTGTATACACATACGTAGACTAGATGATTGGTGGATTGGGTGGATAGGAAATTGTACCCAAGATACACCCAAAAATGAGAGACGAAGAGGGTAGAGAAAGAAATGAGAAATAATGTTTAAAATTTTTAAGACAAGATTTTACCAAAATTAAACATTTAAAGCTACAAGTTTGCATGGATTTTGTTGAAAAGAAAAAAGAGAGGGGGTATAAATATTTAAAGATACTAGCGGTCCACACCCGCTGCGTGTGCAATTCAAAAAAAAACTTGTAGTATAAGAATAATGATAAAGAAGAATGAGCACATAACATGTGTTGTTCAAGTGGTGAGTACCTTCTTAATCAAACTCATGATTATGGTTTCAGGTCCCATTCTTCCCTAAATATAATTTTTACATAAACACTAATTATAGGGGTATTTTAGAAAAATTCAAAATATGTGACATTTTGTGTTGACACCATTTCAAGGTTTCACATATTATATATAATAGTATAGAAACTTGAAATTTCAAAAGAAGAAGCTGAAAAATATAGCGGTAAAAGTGCAAATTAAAAAAAAAATTGAGGCCCTAATGCGGCTCCGCCATTGATTTGGTGCTGGTTGTCATATGCAGGACTGTTGGCAAACGGATTAAAAGTGCATTGTTGTGGGTGGGAACTACAGCTATTGTTTGTGGTCTGGTGCTTGGAATTTTATACGGTTAGTTTTCTTTGATTTTTTTTTTCCCCTTCTGTTTGCTAAGATTTGGCTTTAAACTTAACCATGGAGTGAGATAGTTGGAAATTGTAATAGTGGTTTAAAATGGGATTAATTATGTCATATATCAATTTTTGCATCCACATATGATAGCTTTGCACGAATTCAGCTGTTTTTTTTTTTGTTTTCATCTTCACAGGTTCTAACATTATTGTAGCTAGAGATTTTAATTTCATTTTGTCATAATTTTTTCATCATTGCCAGACCTTATCAGCTCTAAATGTTTGTTGGAAAACAAACATTTATTATATTATTATTTTTTTTGATACATAAAAATTTATTGCCATAACCATAAGGAGGCCAAAGCCATGTGTACATGTGGTGCATGCTAACAAAAGCATCCAAATGCTCTAGAAGTCTATAGTCTAAGTGAAGGATCTAATTCCCTGTGACCAACTAAAATGCTTTAGGAAGTCTAGAAAGTTCCAAGGAAAACATTTTCTCATTCCTAATGGCCCAACTAAACAATAAACCATAGTTTTTACTCTTCAATTGACAATTGGTTTCCCTACTTCATCAGTTCTTTGAATAATTGCCACTTCTTTTCATTTGTATGCAACATTATACTAAGTTCAGACTACTTGAGTTTAATATTTTTAATTTTTGAAGGACTTTTGTCATTTATTTAGGTCCATGATACATGGACTCTTATAAATTTACGAAGTACACCCGTGTTGAACACTTGACATTTAGATTAGGATATGTGATATGTGTCTAATATGTTTAGTTAGACAATCATCCAACAAATATGTTTTAAGTAGTAGAATTTACTTTGCATAAGAATCTCATTTTATCATAAAAACCTCTCTGCTGATTTGTAAACTCTATTTTATTCTAAATAAATGAAAGAAGTATTTAAGAAATATGAAAGTTGCCTATGTCCTAGTGTACTTGGACATGAGCATTTGATGTAGAACAACTTGCTATGGAGTTCTATGAGTGTTTGGAATGACAAAAGGCAACTAAGGGTCGAGCTTTTGTGCTGAAGGTTAAAAGCATCATTTTCAGATGAACTAGGAAGGGTTTCAAATTTGGTGGTTCAATCCGAAATGGCCCAATGAACAATAATTCTCATTGCTTTGTGATGACCCATGTCGCTTTTCGGTTGAATTCCATTGTTTAGTGCTTCAAATTGTCATTTTTACTATTTTTGAAAAGTTTTAGTTTAAATTTAACTTTGTTTAGGACTTTCCAATTTTGATACTGCTTCTTTTGACTTGTATCCTTCGGATTCTAGTGTTAACATTTGAGCTTAACTCAAATTTACTATTTTAGTATTTTTTTTTTAATTCCTTATTGTTTTGTGTCCAAGAAGGATTAGAATTGCTTTGTTATAAATGAGGTTATGCCCTTCAAGGGAATTCAGTTTTTAGCATTGATGGTTTTTCTATGTTTTAGTATTCCTTTTGGATTCAAGGCTTCTTCTCTTGCGGATTCAAGAGCTTCATTTGCCAGAACAATAGCTAGCCTCTTTTATGTAACACCACAGCATTAGCATTGAATGAATCTGATACTTGGACATATACCCCCAACCGATACTTGTACCAAAGTCCGTATTATTTAAATGTAGGTAAGATGACCCAAGTCATCTCGAAAAAGGTTAATAATGAGGCCATACCTTCCATGCAACTCTGCAATAACTAAAATGATGATAATTGGCTTTGCAGTCTCACTGCACGTCGGATACTAAGTAGGGAGATCGTTCCTCATATTTTGTAATTTTCATCATATGAAAACTCAAATGGTATGCTGACCATGGAAAAAACCTCAACTACTTTTCCTTTGAAAAAGTAGCTAAGAATTACTTGGAAATACCTTACAGTACAATTTAACATCAAAACCACTTTGAAGCACACCAACTTATCTCATGCCCTTCTTCTCCCGAGCAATCCACCCTATACAAAATACCCAATTATCCATCACTTCATCCCCTTAATCAGTCACCTGCCTCTAAAATCTAACATCCCGAACCAAATTTTCTTCAGAATTTATGATAATTTTATGTTGAAACATCTTTATTCATCACTATTTTATAATTCTAGGAAAGAAACTCTCAAAGCATTATTTTCATGCCATTGCATATGTTGAGTTTGTATCATCTCGTTAGTATCATCCTTTCCCTCCCATGAATGCTGAATCTTGTGTGGATGTTTATGATAAGGATCATAAGATACTTCATTTACAGTCGTTCTTTAGTATTGCTGGAACTTTGGTTGAGATGAAGCTGTAGTTGTGCACATGTGTTAAATATGTGTTAATGATGGGCTATCTATGAAGTTTTGGTTTTGGCCTTATCAAAGATGGTTATTAATTTCATAGTTTGGCTGTGAGAGGCTTTTAGTGCAAGATATGTTGATGAACTGAAAGTATGTCCATTGAAAAGGTAACCATTCTGCTTATAGTTGGAGAGTCAGATGCATCTGTCCAGCAATCTGTTATTTTTTCTGTTAGATATTGAACATTTTATCCCTAAAAATTAACAATAATCAAAGGATATCAAATTAGAAGATCTGGTATGTTATGTGTGATGTTGAATGTGATATGGCATCTATAGGTGGCTGGAAAGATAATTTCCTTTATGTGGCCACAGCATGGTGGGACTTGTAAGGCCTTTAGTTAATTAGGTTGCTTGTTTGATTATGCTCTTCTGCCCTTTATCTGTAGATTTAAAATCTATTAAGCCATACTGCCTTGTATAAAAACTAGGAAGGAAGTCTTTTTGGTCAGATGCATTTTGTTGGAATTTTAGTTTAACAATTATTATTATTTTTTTTTCCCTTCTTTTTTTCTTTCAGTAGACTAATAAGCTGTGTATTTCTTTTTCTTCGTCTACTAGGGCTTGTTGGAAAGGTCGACTTCACTGTCAGGCACCTCTCTTCAGTAACAACTAACTTCCCCACTACATGGGACTTCTCTAGCAGTCAACAATGCATTGGAAATGGCGCTAACCAGGTTTAGAAAAAAATATATCATCGCTTGCTATTATTCTATAAGTTCTGCTTTTTGCTAGCTTTAGACTTGTATGAGCATGAACAGCTCATGATGAAATTCTCAAGATCATTTTTTAACTTTCCAGTGTTCATCATATTCTGCAAGTCCTTCATCAGAGACAACATGGACCATGCGCGCCACCTTCCCAGAATATGTCGTTGCTCTTGCTACCATTGTTGGATCTGTTCTTTTCACTGTATGACAATCTATCAAATCTTTAAGCTTCTGTATAGTATTTAGATTTTCTTCTCATATTTTACAACATTTTAGATGCAATTTGATAGAAACCAAACCTGAGCTTTAGATGTGATTTGGCATGATTATTTTTTTTCTCATTCTCACCTAGGTTGTAAATGCATTTCAAAACAGAGACATTGCACACCTTGTATGAATTGATTGTAGAATTTCTGATGGTCTGTGTGGTATCAATTACTGATGTTGAATTATGTCTGATGCAGAATAATAAGATTAAAATGATCATTCACTACGTTGTAGATTTTATGTCAGGCTTTACAGAATATAAACTATATTGTGATTATCCAAATAAAGATTTACAAAAAATTAAGGCTGTATAGATACAGTTTTAATGGAAAATATATGACTTTAGATCTGGATAGTCTTGAACTTTTATATTTTATTTTTTGACCTCTTGTTGTCCTGTCAGATATTTGGTGGTGTTGGCATTGCTTGTTTGCCACTGGGACTTGTCTTTTCATTTGTTCAGCGTCCAAAAGCGGTTATCACTCGTTCACAGTATATTAAGGTAGGTTTTGGCTTGTGCACTATGTATTCGTATGAAATTACCTTCTTGTTGGCTTCTGTTTCAACATTCAACATAATGGATATTGGCAAATCTAAGTTGATTATGGACTTCGGACTTTTATTTTGTAGGAAGCAACTGAACTAGGTAAAAGGGCAAGAGAATTGAAGAAAGCAACTGATGCGCTTCGTCAGGAAGAAAAGAGTGGTGCAAAGGGAAGGAAGTGGCGTAAAAATGTCAAGGCAGTGGAAAAGGTATTACCCTTTACCACGATTGTAGCTTGAGGTGCATCCTGTCACCACTGAAGGGCAAGGTTGCAGGGTCTAAGATTGTTAAAACATAGCAAGATAATTGTTAATTCTTGACATTGGTGTACTTCCAAAGTTGGTTTCACAAATGGGACTAAGTTGTATTTGAGGTGCATGGTGCAGAATCTAAGATATGATATCGCTGATGAGATCCTTATGAGCTACTTTTTCTGCCTAAAAAAATATGATTTCAGCAAATAATGTCATGGTCCAACAGAAAATTGGGTTCATATAAGAGTTAAGATATACTAATTGAATGAATTGATAATTACAAGTCTCCTACTTCAATTTTTGCGAATTGCTTTTATATGTTGTATGTGACAGATTTCATTGACATGCACAGAGAGAAGTGCAGGATAGTGAGGACCTGTTATTTTTGGTCACTTACATGGACAGACTTTAATTGTGGAGAATCTATTTCAATAGAGTATTTTGTCATGGTTGAAAATCATATAATTCTCGTATTTTTGACATTTACAATCTTTAAAGTATCTATCTGTGGCTGATCCTATTCCTATAAAGACGTGCTTCATCTCAAGTTATTAAATTAGGGAGCTGAAGGTTTAGATAAGGGGCTTGTATGCAAGTTGTTTCTTTTTAATTTAGTGTGCTGGGCTCTTATTGTTTTCTCTACTTGGACTGCTCCCACACCAATTTGTAATTATTCAGGCTATGTGGTTTCTGCTTTTAAGACCAATAAGCTTTATTGATCCTTATTTGTTTTATAGTTTTTAGTGGGTTATATGTTGATATCGTATGATTTTGATTGTCCATATAATACTCCATTTTATCATTTATGTGATCCTTACTACATTGTTGCATGTTGTCTTCTTTTGTGGTGCTGTTTTACTGATATTTGTGTGGAGAATCAAAATAATTATGTCATTTTTGGTGGCTGTGGGGAAAGGATTGGGGGCAGTTTAACAACCGGATAAAGTACATTATTTTTGGTGTAATTTTAAAACTCACATTGTTGGCTTACTTTATATCTGTATCCGTGGTCTGATTCAAATTGGGTATTGACTTGTGCTTTTTTAACCTTGCAGGAGCTGCTTCTTCTGGAAGAAGATGTGAAGGCCTTAGAAGAGATGTACCCTCAAGGTGAACAGGTGATGGTTTGAAATCTATTTGAAGTGCTGACCCTGCATATTTTCTAAACCTGATTGTCTCCTAATTGCTGCTTGATTCATTCAGGCTGAGACTGCATGGGCTATGACTGTCCTTGGCTACTTGGCCAAACTCGTGTTGGGAGTTTTAGGGTAAGCCCTAATTTTATGCATATTTGTAATTGCTCCCTGGACAAAATTTCAATATGATTCACCTGAGTTATCATTGTTTCTTGTGCAGCAAATTCTAGATGACCTTGTTTTGTGACAATTGTCTTTCCTATTAAAAAATCATGTTGGATTTTAATGCCATTGTAATCGAAAGTTATTTTATTTTCCCTTTTTTTGCTCATGTATTTGTGGGATAACTTTGTTGGTGGGTTTTATGATTTTAAACAGCTCCTGTTTACCAGATCAAAAAAAAAAAAAAAAGCTCCTGTTTACTAAAACTTATGCTACTTCTAGAAAAATATTCTGTCTTTGTTATTTTTCTTTTTGTCTGGATGGTGCTATATATTTAAACATTTTAAATTGGGCAACTGCCAGAGCTCTATATAGGGACATTTCAGAGTAGGTTTTTTTTTTTTTTTTGGGTACTCGTGCTGAATGTGGTAAGAGGGACATAGAATTGAGAGAGCGAAGGAAGGATGGAACAGGATACCATCTTTCCCTCAACTCATTTAACTGATCTGGAAGAACTAGAAAGGGTTAGGAAAGGTGTCTTGCTTCCTCATCTCATCCAATTTTGGGTGAAAACAAAATAGTGGTCCAGGAGGAATTTTGTCTTCTGGTTTCCCTTTGCCTTCTCTTCCTACCAAATAATGGAGACTCTCTCCTTTCCTCTCCTCATTTTCCTTTCCTTTCCTTTCTTACATACCCCAAGTCTCCCCTTTTACCAAATGGAGCATGATATCCCGGCAACTTGGTGCAGACCATGTGTGTGTTTTCTATTGATTACAACAGATATAGATATGGATTGTTACTGTTTTTTGAGACCCGCCGCTTTTTAAATTTTTCTTTCTTTCACAGATATATCTTTTTGGGTGTGTTTGATTGGACGGACTGGAAAAGGGGGGATTAGAATCCATCGGACTTGAGTCCTGGGATTGGAATCCCCCGGACTATTTGGTTGGATTGGATATGTATCCTGTATTTGTTTTTTCATGGGATTAGATGTCCGGACTGTGAATCCCCCGGACTATTTTTAGTGAATCCAACGTTTGGTTGGACGGACTGGATAGAATAAATGAACAAATGACTATTTTACCCTTTTTTAATTGTTTACTAAGTAATAGCAATATTAAACATATCTTTAATATTTTAATTATTTTTAGTTAGATTAAATAAAAAATTATTTTATTTTATTTTTTACACAATTAAATAAATTTATTTTTTTTAAAATAAATAAATAAATAAATAAAATATCAATAAAAATATATATTATTTTTTTTAATTAAGATTTTAAATAAATTTGTTTTAAAAAAAATAATAATCAAAAATGAAATTAAATAAAACATCTATTAAATTTAAATAATGAAATTAATAAAACATAAACAAAATTTTAAAATAAAACATCAATAAAATATCCATAAAAAATTATTTCAAAAAATTAAATAAATAAAACATCAATAAAAAGTTAAATAAAATTATTTTATTTTTAAATTGAGACATTTAAATTTTATTGAATTTTATTAAATATAATACATAATTAAATAGTAGAGGGTCAAAATTGTCATTTCATCATCTAATCCAAACAGTGATTAGTCCCCCACTTTCTGTCCCACACCCCCCCCAGGATAGGATAGTCCCCCATATGGGGGACATGGAGTCCGCCGGACTAAAAAAAAATCAAACGGCGGATAAGGAACACTATTTGGACTCAAGTCCAAATAGTGGATAGTCCCCCCCCCAATCCCCCCAATCAAACAAGGCCTTTGAGTATAGTCTTACTGGGTTTATGTGGATGCAATACAATTGTGGGTTTATCTGCCTGGTGAATAGTAGATATCGAGAACAGCAGATAAGGCCTTGAACAATCTATAAGCCAAGTAACTTTGCAAAAATGATATGATATGAACATGAATGTTTCTCTTCTCTTGTGTGAATGGTGAGGGATGGGGAATAGGGGGTTTGCCTAGCTGGACATGTGGAGTATTATCTTTACAACACATATTATTGTTGGGTAACCATAAGACAATGAATGGCGAGGGATGAGGAATAGGGGGTTTGCCTAGCTGTACATGTGGAGTATTATCTTTACAACACATATTATTGTATTCACCCAAAAAAACACATATTATTGTTGGGTAACCATAAGACAATTTGTATCTCTTTTGTGTCCAATGTAGATGTTTTTTCTATGTTTTTTCTTGTGTGTTTCTCCCGTAGGCCACTCCACTATTCTGGTAATGTTTTTGTTTCTTATCCGTATCTATGAGATTTTTTAAGCCTATTATCTTCACTGCTTGTTTGACAGGTTGATTGTTTCAGTGGCTTGGATTGTACATATTGTGATATATCTATTGATCAGCCCTCCTCTTTCTCCCTTCCTAAATGAGGTTTTCATCAAGTTGGATAGTGTCTGGGGTATTATGCAAAATTTATACATGCTTTTTTCATTCGTTTACTTTGCTTCACGAGTTTTGAACAATAACTTGTGATCCATATCGTGCTACTTCGCCAGGTCTTCTGGGTACTGCAGCATTTGCATTCTTCTGCTTCTACCTTCTACTTGCTGTGATTGCTGGGGCAATGATGCTTGGCATGAGATTAGTGTTTATAACAATCCATCCCATGAAGTAATGAACTTTGTTGTGTTTTCATATTATATTATTTTAGTTTGTGTTTTGTGATGGCCGCTGGGAACCTTACACTTCTGTTGTTTTGATATTACAGGTGGGGAGCCACTCTCATGAACTCTTTCCTCTTTAATGTGGGCCTCATTCTTCTTTGCTCCATCAGGTTGGCTTCTTGTATTCTAAACACACTTCATTTACATATTGAAGTTAGTTAGATGATTATTTTCTCTTGGTTACAAGGAACAAAATTTCATTTATTTTGGATCGAGACAACCAGAATTTTTCCATTTCCTAGGGAACCAAAACAAAAATCATGACTGGAACAATACTGAAATTCCCATGTTTTTATCGAAATATACCAAAACACACTGAAATGCGAAATATACCAAAATAATACGTTGTTTCAACACTTGCTAAGAATATTTAACAATGTTCTTTTTTATTTTCCTCTTCTTGTCTATAAAAAAATTGTGAGAATGAAGAAAAGTATAAAATTTATTAGGGAATCTGAGAATCTAGATAGGAGAAGAGAAGAGAGAGAGAAGAGAAGAAGATAAAACAAGCATGATTAAGTCACTTTTTTTCATCCCTATTACTAGAGTTTTGCATATAAATTTTTTCCCCCTCCTCTTACAATGGTTAACATCTTTGCCAACTAAATCTTTGAACCGTTTGTTTATGAGCTTCTAAAATTCATAGAACTCAACATGTTCAATTATTAATTATATAGATTATATTAATATTTATATAGGTTTTAGTTTTTGTTTCCAAACATTTCCAAACTTTTAAAAAAATTTTAATCTAATTTCTTTTTTGTTTCCGAAACATTTTCAAAATGTTTCCTGAAACAACATACTGAAACGAAATTTTCATCCTTGCTTGGTTATAGCTTCCCATTCTTTTCCAAACTGAGAACATTTGATTGCTTGAAAACTCTTACAAGAAATGACATTGAGAGTTTGAGAGCTATTGTCCTACTACATATCTTGAAAACTCTTCATGGTATTGCTCAAACACTGGTTATAGGATTAAGAGTTACCAAATTGTTTTTGTTTTGCACCTTGTTCTGTTGGAAACTATTTATGGAAATAAATAAATACTACATCTGTTAAATTTGACTCATGCATTATATTAAAGATGGCATGAGTTGGTCATCCTACTGAAGATTCATGAGTCAGTCATCCTACTGAAGATTCATAAAAGTTTAATTGAACTCATTTCTTCTGTCCTTGTAGAAATCCAATTATTGGTTCAACATTTGATATTGGTTTTTGCACTCTCAGTGTGATTCAGTTCTGCGCCACCGCATTTGCATACTATGCTCAAGCTACTGCTGCACAGGAAATATTCGGTCACACATTGCAATCACTTCGTGGAATTAAATATTTATACAAGTCAGTCGCAATTCTTCCCCTGTAATTCTCAATCAATATTAATCAGACACAAGTACTCATCTAGTTGTTCTCAATTCCATTGCAGGTATAATGTGTTTCAAATTGCTTTCATTGGTCTGGCGGGCCTGACATTTGTGTACTATGCTGCCTTTGTAAGTTCACTCTTGCTTCTTTTGTCTTTTGCTCTGTTTGTTTGGGCAGAATATGTTTTTTGGAAAATGTTTTAGGCATTTTCTGGTGTTCAGTATAATGGAAAACAAAAGTTTGATGGAAAATGTTTCATGTTTTGGGTGGTATTTTTTTCTTTTAAAAAGTGAAAAATATTTTCTGGATTAAAGTCTTACCAATGTCATTATACTACTACCACCATCACCATCACTTCCACCATTCCACACCACCACCACCACCACCACCACCACCACCACCACAATCACTTCCACTGCTGGCATCACCACTGCCGCCGCCGCCGCCGCCGCCGCCGCCGCTGCTGCCGCCACCACCACCATCACCACAGCTACTGCCACAACCACACCTACTTCCACCATCACCGCAACCTCATCACTACAGCTACTGCCTCCACCACACCACCGCCACTACATCCACCCTGCCCTACTACCACCTCCAGTATATTAGTTTCAAGGACACAATCAAACATAAGAAAAGGTTCTCCGAAAAACATTTTTGAAATTTTTTTCATCAAAACAAATGGAGTGTTTCTTTTTGGTTGCTTGAAACTAAAGGTTTTATTTTTTTTAATATTAAAATATTGTAAAATTTCAGGGATGGAGAAGAAAAAAACCTAGCGGCAGGTTCCAACTTTCCACTTGAAACATCATGCCTTGAAGAGCATGCATCATCTAACTGGATCTTTTGGAATCTGCAGTTGTACAATTTATTAAGCGTGATTTTTAAGTCGGATGCATGCATATGGGCCTAGATTTGTTTACTGTTGTTGTCTAGAGAAAATAGGCGAAACATCATCCGAGTTAAATTTGTATTGAGTGCTGCTCTGCTGTTTTTTCCTTGCTTCCCCATCTTTTGTATGTAATATTCCTTGTTTGATTCATGTTACTAAGCAGGTTTTTTCATGTAATATCTTTGGTACTCATGCGGATCGGTTTGTGTATTATCCTTGATGTGTTTATACAGAAAATGGAAACGAAAATTTCTTGAGCGGTTTGTGAATTCTGGGCCGTTGGTAACACTTATGTCTTCAGTTTTTTATTTATATTTACAAAAATTTTAAAAAACTCAAATAAAAACTTGTTTGATAATTTTTGATTTATAAATCAATAGTCTTAGTTTATAAATTTGGCCAAAAAATGAAAATATAAAAAATGAGTTTACGTTTTGAGTTTTAAGTTTTTTTTTTTTTTTACCACCCAACACTAGCCATCACCTGTCATCATTTTCCCCACCACCGTCTTCCGCCACCACCCCAACCACCATTTTCCACCACCGTCTTCCGCTACCACACCCACCCCCCACCACCACCACCACTCATCACCACCTGCTACCACTCATCACCCACCTGCCATTACCAACCACCAGCCACCTGCCATAAACTCGCCACCACCACCCACCCCCTGCCACCCACCCATCAACACACACCACCAGCCACTACCATCCACCGCCGCTACCACCACTCATCACCCACTCGCCACTACCATCTACCACCTGCAACCACAGCCATGCCGCACACCCCACCCCCAACCACCACCACCACCATCACCTACCACCTACCCGCCACCCACCTGCCACCACCACCCACCACCCGTTCACCACCACCACACACCAACTCGCCACCACCCGCCACCGTCACCCATCCACCTACTACCACCACCCATCCGCCACCACCCGTCATCCGCCACCCACCTGCCACTACCACCCGCCACCCACTCGCTACCCCTCCCACCATCAACCCACCCACCCATCACCACCACCCGCCGCACCACCCACCCCCAACCACCACCCGTCATCCGTCACCCACCTGCCACTACTACCTGCTACCACACCACCACCACCCGCCTGCTACCCCCTACCACCCGCCACCGTCACCCACCCACCCACCACCACCACCCGTCATTCGCTACCCACCTGCCTACTACCACCCACTATCACCACTTTCCACCACCGTCTTCCGCCGCCGCCATCTGCCGCTTTGCCACCACTTTCCACCACTGTCTTCTGCCACCATCACCCACCACCTGCCACCATTTTCCACCACCATCTTCCGCCACCACCACCCGCCATCATTTTCTACCACCGTCTTCTGCCGCCACCACTCGTCTCCACCCACAACCACTTGTCATTTCTTACTCTTTTTTATATTTTTCAAATTTTTTAAACATTTTGTTTGAATCAAACGCGTTTGTAGTTTATGTTTTTCTAAAAATAAACAAAAAATAAACAAAAACCAGTTTATAAAATTTTTATAAATATAAACTGAAAACGTAAACGTTACCAAACAGATTAGCGTTCAATGTTTCTGAATTTTCTTGATGTATTATATATTTTTTAAAGATTCGAATTACTGTTTTTGAATTTTGAGTGTGCGCATTCATTTATTACTCTGGCTATATTCTTTTAAATTAGGCAGCATTGTGGAACTCGGTGGAATACATATTTTTCTCCTAATGTACATGGTCAATTTTATTATATATATATTTATATATATTATGGTCATGGTTAATTTAACAAACTACATGTTTGGGATGAGTTCAACTTCACGCAAGGTTGTTGTAAGGTTGAAGTTTTGCATTATGTTGCATCATGAGTGGAAAAAAATGATTGTTTTGTGCTCCCTATAGGATGTGTAAAATTTCATTGTATATCTTTCTTTTTTGGTAATAAAATTACTTATCCAAAAACAAAAAAGAAAAGAATTTAGATATGTGAATGTAAATGAAATATACATTATTTTTATTTTATTTTTAAATTTCTATCTAAATTCATGTAAATATCGACTAAGTTCATTGTGAAAGTGGCCAGAGTTCTTTCAACTGACAGTCATCCATCATCTATATGTAAAGGATAAATTACACTAATTTCTTGGAGGTTTGGAAATAAATATATTGAATTTCTGAAGGTTGGGGTAATTATGTTGAATTTCTTTAACATATAAAATTTTAATTTATATCATACTTAACCTCTTTTTTATTAGTAATTTAATAGTTACATAGATGACAAATGATAGCTATATCTGTTACACTAAAATATATATTTTACTCTTATTTATTTATGTATCTACAGATCATTTGTATTAATTTTGATAATTCTAATGTTACTAGAAAGAAAGTTTGTATAATCATTATATCAAACTTATACTGCTTATTGTACCTTTTTTAAATCGGAAAAGAGTAGTTATAATATGTTAGAAAAATTTGTTTGATTGTGTTTTCAAAACTTCATTTTTAATTTTTTTTTCAAAAAATTAAAAATTAATTTGACAAAAATAAATGGAAAAAAATAAAAATAAATAAATAAAATACTGCTCATAAATACCCCAAAAAAATATATTTATTTTTCAAAACAAACTAGTTTTGAAAATTTTTCAGTTGCATTATTTCAAGATCAAACAATCTGCATCAAGTCCCAATATGTTATTCCACAAAATAGTAAACAACCCCAAATAAACATTCAACAGCATCATCATGCTCTCTTCTTTAAGCTTCTGAAAAAAATTAGCAATTTTTATATCCTTCTTTCATCCCATCTTTCCAAGAACTAATCTCTCAACCTGAAAATTCGATACGATATTTCAATTCTTCAACAACAAAATCTTATTTCCAACTCAACTCATTCTATCGCAACATAAAAACACAAGGTCAAGGTATATGAAGCCAGTCATTCGAAAGAAAACAAAACATTTTCTTTTTGTATGCATTGGCCTGGGATATACAGGTAATATGAAATCGTTTTGAAAAACAGTTATGCTTTTAGAATGGTTCACATTTTATGTCAAAAGATTATATTACTACTAATCCCACTCATTCTCCCAGTGAAAGTTGGTCTTGGAGATATTTATAGTGGTCTTACCATCAGAGCCTACAATATCATACGGCGAGTCCTCAGAAAATTCAGTCGGCAATGACTTCCAGTGCAGGCTTGGCTCCCAGTCGGCCTCTTTGAGGACTGACAATATTTCCTCCACCACGATCTTGCTGCCCTCCGATGACAAATGGATTCCATCCCTAGATAGGAAAAGAAAAATCATCTTACCAAACAAAGTATGTTATACAATATTAGTTAATAACCAAATAAGGTTAATAGAAGAAAGTATTTACTTCAAGGGTGAATTACGCAAATGGTTTCTAAAGTATACCACTGATTTCATTTCAGTCCAAAAAATTGTTAATTTGTTTCAATTGCATCCCTAAATTTTATGCATTAAAATAATTTAGTTCCTTTCCTTCATTGTTGTCTAAAGAACAGACGAAAAATGTACAGGTCAGCCTCACATAAAGCATTGAAGGGCATAAAGGACATTTTAACACATCTATTCATGCCAAATACTATCAATCAACTAGCCAAAAAAGCTATGTATTCAACTCCCAGTAATGGAGTAAAAGATTTTGATGTGTTTTGTTTGTAAATAATGTGCATTTCACGCGCCTCGCAATTTCATTTAGGTAGGAAATAGAAATGGGATAAATTCATCCTAACGCTCTTCAAATGCTTGGCCGCAAAATGAACTTGAAGTGACATGTGAAACAAGAATTGGCCGCAAAACAAAGGGATTGAATATGAAACCTGAGCGTGTGCCACATCGTCAAACCAGGCGTAATGCCTAGCAAAAACATCAAAGGAAACTCTTGAAATTAAACTAAACTTTTGATCTTCCATTTGGAATTCTATGGCAATGGAAGAACGATGATGCGTGTCATGGCTTGAGATTCACTTGAAATCAAAGAAACTTCTAATTTTTAATCCAAAACAACTGCTGATTTCGAAAGTTTCTCCTAATTTCTATTTAAGATGACTGTGCCTTGACGGTTGACACTTTTGGTTGGGAATGAGTCCTGTGCTGACTGTGTGCATAAACCCCTCATTCTTACAGGTAATCCTAATAGAAAGTGCACTCATGAAACTTGAGGGGTAATCACAGAGAATGCTTGTGCACATGACAGATCACTGGTACTTATCCCAGCAACTCAATTTGCAGTGGCGATCAGTTATTCTATCCTTCTCCGGCTTTCCCTCTCTCTAAGAATTCCTATCCTCCTTGACCAAAGTTTTACTACATAATATCCTCATTGGAAGCAACAAACTTGTTCAAGAAATTCTGGTCAAAATGCAATGAAAAAAAAAGCCAGAATAAAGTTGAACTGATGTTTTACTCATATCATTGTGAGTTTCATTACCAAACCAAACCAAGCCTTAAGTCCCATCAAATGGGAATCATCGTGAGTTTCATTGCTAAAAAAAAAAAAATATGGTCAGCACGGACGTAACCTCCAAAACATACCAAGCTACTAGAGTTTGACTGATGTTCGGTTTGTTAAAAATTTATTTGAGATTGACTATTCATTATGTAAATAAGCCAAACTTAAATACATCATAAAGCTTGTTAAGTTTACAAGTCAAGCTCAAACAATACTCAGCTCAGTAACTTTATATGCACTTTAAAAAACTAAGCTACTTGAGCTTGGTCTGATTAAAACTTGTTTGATATCGGCTCGAAATTAAATGAGACAAACTTAAACACACTTTGAAACTTGTTTTTGCTATCATGCCAAGCTTGAATAATGTACTACACAGCTCGTTTACAACACTACCAAAAGACAAGCTTATTTACAAAATAAATAAACACAACTTATAATTAGCCTTCAATTATAGAGAAAAAAGGCATGTTGTAATCACATTAGTTACATACTTGCAACTGTTACAGTTAGTAAGTTGTCACTAAGAGAACTTAGAACGCTCAGTTCATAAAAAAAATAAAAAAATAAAACTTCTTTCAGAAAATGTTTTCCATAAAAAAATATTTTCTTATTGCGATTGTAGGAAAATTGATAGAGAAAGGGAGAGAGACTAAATATGTATATTTTGATTTATATTAATTTGTTTACAAGAGTTCTCTTTTATAGAGAGAAATGGAGGATACAATGGATACCATAATGGTTATGGAACACTAACTATGGTGCACTAACTATAGTGGAGTAGGTGTAATGGTAATGGAACACTAACTATGGTGCACTAACTATAGTGGAGTAGGTGTAGGAATTGTTACATTCAACAGCCCCCCTCAAACTCAAGGGGGTTAGGAACTAACCAACTTGAGTTTGGAGAGAGTAACAAAACAGGAAAAATAAGCTGACAAATAAAAGTCGATAGGAGACACTGTATGGTCGTGTCAGACCGTTGTAGAAGACAGTTTATGGGGTCATGTCGGACCGTTGTAGAAGATAGTTTATGGGGTCATATCGGACCGATGTAGAAAACAGTTTATGGGGTCATGTCGGACCGTTGTAGAAAACAGTTTACGGGGTCATGTCGGACCGTTGTAGAAAACAGTTTACTGGGTCATGTCGGACCGTTGTAGAAAACAGTTTACTGAGTCTTGTCGGACCCATATAGGAGCTAACCGGAATCAATATCGGGACAGTTTACCGAGTCTTGTCGGACCCATATAGAAGCTAACCGGAATCAAAGTCGGGACAGTTTACAGAGTCTTGTCGGACCCTTATAGGAGCTAACCGGAATCAATGTCGGGACAGTTTACCGAGTCTTGTCGGACCCATATAGGAGCTAACCGGAATCAATGTCGGGACAGTTTACAGAGTCTTGTCGGACCCTCAAAAGGCGTGCCCAATCTTATCAAAAGACGTGCCATCAAAAGGCGTGCCATCAAAAGGTGTGTCATCAAAAGGCGTGCCATCAAAAGGTGTGCCCGACAGCCATCAAAAGTCGAGCCATCAAAAGGCGCGCCGATTTGTCGTCGGGCGATGAGAGGCGCGTAAGGCGCGTGTCTACCTTGCCTATTTAAACCAAGGCGAGGCAGCCGCTGATGCAGAACAAACCAGCTGAAAACTCTTCGTTCTCTCTGTAACACTTCTGAGAGAGATACTCTGTAACACGCTGTTGCTCTGAAAATGGCTTCTTCATCCCGCCCCGTTACCCAGAACATAGCCTCTTCGTCCCGTGGTCTTACTCTCTTTCCCGACCTCAACGAGGCCATAATCCAGAATATAGCCCTTGAACCTCAACCAAGCCCCCCTGGTTTTGCGCCTTTGAACTATCCGATGGTGGCAGTTGAGCAGATAATGGCTGCTCAATCTGATATTGAGGCCAATTATTATACATTGAGGTCTTGTGTTGAGACAATGACGGCGGTCAACAACCTGTCGCACCGGCTTCAGAGTAGAACAACTGAGGTGCAGCAGGTAAAAGCCCAACTGGCTCTGCTCCAGCGCATGTATACGGATGCCCGAGTAGAGATATGTGTGCTGAAGGCAGAAAACAAGGAACTGAAGCGGAAGGCCACCGTGATGGTCAGATTTGGAGGGCCGCCATATGTGACAGTTGAGGAGCAACGGGAAGTGAACGTGCTCGGCAGCGTGGGAAACACGGAGGCAGCACCGGCAAGGGAGGCACAAGACAAAGGCAAAAAGAAGAGAACAGCTGAAGAGGCGAAAAAATGAGGCCGGTTGTTTGTGGTGGTTATGGGTTGTGGTTGTGGTTGTGGTTGTTTTGTTTTTTTTTTTTTTTCTTGTGTGTAAAATGGTGATCGGGTTTGATCCCCGGCATGAATAAAATAAGGTTGGTGACATTACTGCAATTGCTTTCTCTTTTTGGATGACCCAGATTTCTTTTTCTGAGTATTCCAATTCTTGGAGAAGAAATCAAAGCCAAATGGCCCCCCAGATCCAAATCCCGACAAACTGATGGAAGCAGCTCTTCTTCTTCTGAGCGAGGCTAAGACCGTTAAGAAGAAAATCAATAAGAAAGAAGAAACCAGTAGCTCAGAAGATGATTCTTCAGATTCTGAAGAAGAACAGAAGGTTAAGGTAGCGCCGAAGAAGATAGTAATTCCTGTAAAGCCGCCCGTTGAAGAATCTAGTAGTGATGATTCTTCATCAGATGAAGAGGAACCTGTCAAAGCTGTTCCTTTGAAGAAACAGCCAGTGCTTGCTTCTAAAAATGGCACTGCAGCTGCCCCAGCTAAAAAGGACAAGGTGTTTGACAGTTCTGATTCTGAGGAAAGAGAGTGATTCTGATGAACCTAAAAGCAAGGTAGCTGTACCTGCAAAAAAAGTGCCTGTAGTTTCTGCTAAGAATGGTGCATTAGCAGCTCCAAAGAAAATAGACGAATCCAGTGACGATTCTGATTTGGATGAAAGTGACAGCACAGATGATGATAAAAAAAAGAGCTCCCACTACTCAAGGAAAGAAGCCTGTTGCTGTCCCGCAAACAGAGGAGGACACAACTGATTCATGCACTTCTGAATCGTCAGACGAGGAAGATGATAAGAAGACCTCCCAAGCCAAGAAGTTGCCAGCAACTGCTGGTAACAAAGTTTCTGTTCCGTTTGTCAAGAAGAAAGAGGAATCAAGTGATAGTTCAGAAGAATCCTCGGATGATGAAGATGATAACAAGGCAAAGGTGACTTCTCAAGCCAAAAAGTTGCAAACTTCTAGTTCAAAGAACGTTCCAGTGGTGGCTTCCAAGAAGGGAACTGAAACAAGTGACAGCTCTGAAGATTCTGAATCAGATGATGAGGCCCCAGCAACCAAAGTTGTCTCGTTAAAAAGGCCATCTTCTGCAGCTGAAACAAAGAAGGCAGACCATGTTTCTCAATTTGGAAGATGTCAAGCAAGCTGGTCCTATCAAAACTTCAACCCCAAGAAGGCAGACTTTTCCAGCACCTGTTACCATTCGTACAGTGAAAGAGGCACGTAGCACTCCTCCTGCGGAACGCACTAGACAGATTTCATGGAAACAGCCCACAGATTCAAAGCAGCTGAAGAATTCACAGGCGTCTACTAGGAAGATGTTGAGGAACCTAAAGTTGCTGCTGAAGAGGCAGCTGAAGCAACGGATGCTGTACCGGCTGAGGAACCGGTGTTTGAAGAAAAGAAACCAAGTGAAGTAGGTTGAGGTCCGGCGGGCAGCCAAGGCGAGGTTGCCGCCCGCCGGTGAAGCGAAAAATACTAGGTGCTAAACCCGCTCTGATACCATGTAGGAAAATTGATAGAGAAAGGGAGAGAGACTAAATATGTATATTTTGATTTATATTAATTTGTTTACAAGAGTTCTCTTTTATAGAGAGAAATGGAGGATACAATGGATACCATAATGGTTATGGAACACTAACTATGGTGCACTAACTATAGTGGAGTAGGTGTAATGGTAATGGAACACTAACTATGGTGCACTAACTATAGTGGAGTAGGTGTAATGGTAATGGAACACTAACTATGGTGCACTAACTATAGTGGAGTAGGTGTAGGAATTGTTACATTCAACAGCCCCCCTCAAACTCAAGGGGGTTAGGAACTAACCAACTTGAGTTTGGAGAGAGTAACAAAACAGGAAAAATAAGCTGACAAATAAAAGTCGATAGGAGACACTGTATGATCGTGTCAGACCGTTGTAGAAGACAGTTTATGGGGTCATGTCGGACCGTTGTAGAAGATAGTTTATGGGGTCATATCGGACCGATGTAGAAAACAGTTTATGGGGTCATGTCGGACCGTTGTAGAAAACAGTTTACGGGAGCGATATTGAAATTAATATACTAGTGCTTGTATTAGTGATGTTGTTAGTAGTGGTGGTGGTGGTGGTGGTGGAGGTGGCGACAGCTGTAGTGTGGTAACATTGATAAAACTTTAGTCTGGAAAATGATTTTCACCATTCAATAGTAGAAAATATTTGCTGCCCAAATAATTTATTTTCCATTAACTACGGAAAACATTTTTGGTTGAATTTTGTTTAGTCATACCAAACGCCAAAAAATATTTTCCGCCAAAACAAACGGAGTGTAAGAGAGGAGAAGCAGGACATCTCTCAATTTGAGTCATTTCACAAAACACGTCACATTATAGTTTCCACTTCATGGTGATTTGAAATGTGTGCACTACCCATACAGTAGCATCATGAAGCTTTCAAGATGACAAGTACAGAATGCACTCATACCAATTCAACAGAAATGATTCCACATACTTCATCAAAATGATATTGTTTAGACAAATTCTATCTTCTGTGCAATTCAATTAGGTAGCATAAAGGTTGTTTAGTGAGAGAAGAAGGACAATAAACTAAGTAAAAATTATTACGTGAAAGCAAACTTACGTAAAACAAGCTGTCAACCAATCATCCCTTTTCTGAAGTGCATTCCAAAGATCAACGGCCTTGACATCTAGCTCCTGGCACAGCTCTATTAGTGCATCTGAATATTTTTGGCAAGCATCATTTGTCCGACCCAACGCATCAAATTTGTTACTGGTTTCAAAATGGGAAGACAAAACAGGTACACCATGTAAGAATTGAAACTTTCCAAGACAAAAAGAAAAGGAACTCGCACGAAAACAAGAATACCCTGTAAATTCGCGGATTTTTGCCTCATTCACTGGAGGAGCACTAAGAAAGATAACGCGTGTCTTCACTGAAAGGCTCTGCTAACAAATTTTTTTCTGCTTCTTTAGAATACGCAACAAATACATATGAAAACAAGAAGGATGTCTATATTGCTATCAAATAGTGCTTGAGAGTGGCCTATCACATGCTGCTCTAAATTCACACACCACAAAAGTTGAACAAATAGTTCATTCTGTCCTAGAAATTTTCAATTCTAACATGATACCAATTGGGTCATGGTTGTAAATGTAATTCACCAGACATGTTACTTGTGAGGAATCACACAACAAAGATGATATTGATAGAATCCATATGACAAAATTATTTTGGACACAGAGCTGTAAAAGCACAATCCTCTTCAGAAAAATTACCTTGAGATGAATAGCGATCTTCCTCATGTTTTCAATATATTCAGGAAGAGGGACATGAGGACCCAGGCCTGTTGGGTGAGGATGCATTGAATCATTACCACCAAGATAGACTATCACCAAAGAAGGCTGTACAGCTGCATCCTAAAATTAGAAATAGTAACAAAACGTCGTCAAAACACTACTAATATGGTCCAAGCAAGGATGTTATAACTTACATTGGCATTAATTTCTATGAAGTTTAATAAAGAAACAAACTTTAACCAATAAGCAAATTATCTTGTTGGGAAGAAACTATTCATCAATAGCTTAGTAGTAACCAAAAAAATAAAAAATAGAAAAACCATCTTGCATACAATTGAAGGGAATTAAAAGGATGATCTAATATATTTAAGATGCTCATGAATTTGGCAGACACAATACCTTGGGAAATACTTGATCAAGAACTTTGAGAGCACGTCTAGAATTCCAACCAGCGTATCCTCGCAAAAATATGTCTGCCTATGCCAATTTCAAGCTAAAATCAGTAGTACTGCCGATCAAAAGAATCAATGATAAAGACCTAACAGCAGTGGATGCAAAAGAAATAGTATCCAACATTAGACCTATACAGTAATTGACCCACTAATAAGCATCACTTAATCCCCCCTATTGTGACAAAGTTGGCAAACTTAACACAATAAAAAAAAAAAAAAATCATATTATTTCTGATTTGGATATGACTAATAGTAGGGATTGTATACACATAGCATGTCATTGTTAAACGAAGCAAAATTGATCAATTTGACATGACAAATTCTTAAATCCCAACTTATTGGGGCTTAGTCAGTTGTGGTTTATCCTCGGTCGTAACTTGAATTGAAGACATCTAGGAGGTGATAAATTAGTTCAATTCTACCACCTCCCCCCCACCCCCCCCAAAAAAAAAATATATATAAATAATGCAATAAAAAAAATTCAATGCTTGTGATTTTGTAATTTTGGCCTTATAAAGATTTAAAAGAAAAAGTAATCTACTTATCACTATTCTCCTTTCCCAGATTCTAATAGATTTTTTTAATTTTTTTTTTTCTTTCTAAATTCCTAGAAAGACATTTCTAGTGGACTTAATACACCACAGCTAGAAAATTTCAACAAGAACCCACTGTACTGTACCTATGTGTAATGCCAGTCCAAACATTCCAACCATTAATAACAAATCAGAAAGCAGGTAATAATGATGTATTAAATTAAATTTGGGAAACAATCTCTTTGCACGCTGAGTAAGACTGCATACATCTAACCCTCACTATTACCTCCCCCTTTTAGGTTGTGTT
Source organism: Camellia japonica (assembly GCA_030407325.1). NCBI lineage: Eukaryota > Viridiplantae > Streptophyta > Magnoliopsida > Ericales > Theaceae > Camellia > Camellia japonica. Next base: position 39,389,800 of record JAPPVO010000017.1, read on the forward strand.
TGGCACTTGAATTTGGATAGAGATTTGGAAAAAAAAAAAAAAAAAGGAAAATTACATTTTCACCTGCATTTCGCACATTTTTTCATTTCAAAATTTCTACCTAAATCCATACTCCAAACATGTCCTTAATCTTGGAAATGGATAGTTAATTGCACTATATATGTATTTTTGTGTATGTATTAGGATTTAGGGTAATTTTAATTCCTCAATAGTGTTGTGAGACTTGGATGGGGAATCAATTCAGAAAATGAAATAAAGCAATTTAGATGATCCAAACAAATATAAACATGATGTAGTTACTGTAAAAGAAGATAAAAAGGTGAGTGGAACCCCACCACCAAGAAATCCAATGTTGTGGAAAGCAGAATTGAAATGACAAACTTGATCAGTTGAAATCTCCACAGAGAAAGCTTTGAAAAACCATTGAGAACCCAGATAAGGAACAAAATTCAAACCCTCCATGATTGTGTTTTCAACAACAAAAATCAATCACCAAAATGAAAGAAAAGAAAAGAAAGGAAAATTAGGGAGAAAAGAGATTACTTAGGGAGTTGGGTTACCTTGCGAGAATAGATGTCAGCGAGAATAGCACCCCATCCTTCTGCAGTGTAACTGAACTGTACTATCGATGACCCAAACAGGACAAACTGTGGCCTCTCAGGTCCTACCATTTTCTCTCTCTCTCTCTCACACACACTCTCTCTCCAAGAACACAAACAAAACAAACTCTCTCTCTCTATATATTTCTCTCTCTCTCTCTCTCTCTCTCTCCAAGAACACAAACAAACTCTCTCTCTATATATATTTTCTCACACTATCTCTCTCCACGAACATAAACAAACTCTCTCTCTCTATATATAGAAGATGTTGGGGAGAACAAGAATTTGAGGGGATTGATGATTCTAGAAATCATCGACGACCACCATTTGTTCTTAAAAATGGGAATCTCACGACTCAAAAAATTCTTTTTAACGCTTTAAAAAATAAAAAAGGTAAGGTAGATAAAATTTATATACTTACGTTTTAATTAATTTTACTTATTTTTTTTTTAATTCTCTTCTCAAATCTCCAATTAAACACTGTTTAAAATTTTTCGAAGAATTAAAATATAAGTGGGATGATACATTTTTTTAATTTTTATAAGAGTTTTGCAACCGTCATTATTTGTTTTTATCATCTTACTTTAGCCCTGTTTGGTAGAGCTGTGGGAAACAGCTTATAGCTTATGCCTAAACAGCTTATAACTTATAACTTTCAGCTTAAGCTGATTTCCAGCTTATTCTTAAAGCATCTCCTGCCCACTCAAAGAATAAGCTGATTTCTGACTTCCAAAAAGCTATAAGCTATAAGCTATAAGCTAAACCAAACACATCAAAATAGCTTAAATTAAGCTGAAAGCTAGAATAAGCTGATTATAAGCTGTGCCAAACAGGCACTTTATTAGTTTATATGTTAATTTGCATTGGAAAAATCTATATAAACGTAAAACTTTCTTTTCTTTTTCTTTTCTTTTTTTATAACATGAAAAATATTTATATTAAAAATAACAATATATAGAACAAGACTTCAAAGGGTCATATAGACCATACAAATAACGTTGTATTTAATTGGAAGGCTTGAAAAACGATTTGGAAAAGGAAAAGGTAGATGAAATGTAAATATAATGTATTTACATTTTAACTAATTTCACATAACTTTTTCCTTTTCTTTTCCAAATTCCTTCCCAAATTTCCTAACTAAATAAAGCGTGGAAGAAAAAAAAAAAAACAAATTTGTCAAAAAAACCAGTTACGAGCCAGGGAAGACTATCGATCTTCTCAAAGATGTAATTTGGAAAGTAAGATCTATTTGAAAGCTCGACATCCCCATCGATGTCGTCCTTGTCACTGTCACTGTTGCTGTTGCCCAACTTCGTCATTGCCACTGTCTTACTTTGAATGCTGCTAGAAACTGAAGATAAGGAGGATAGGAATGGCAACGGGTTGGGGCGGGGCTAGGGATTACACTTTCCATCCCCAATCCCCAAAAGTAAAAAAAATTTCGTCCCCACTCTCGATCCCCAGCAGGGACACCATCACCCCGCCCCTATCCCCTAACGAGGATCGAGTTTCCTCGACCCTGAAAAATCCTCGACCTTTTTTTTTTTTTTTTGTAATTTTTTTCAACACAAGAACAAAAAAATAAAAATCTGTTTTCAATATATTTCATCATCATCAACAACTTTAAAAAAAAAAATCTGAAATTGTTCATTAAATCTAAGGGGACTCTTTCTTCACCTTAGAGCTCTCTCTCTCTCTCTCTCTCTCTCTCTCGTTTTCTGTCTGTCACTCTTTGTTTTTGAAGATCTGAATTTAAAGATATGAAAACCCTAACTCTTGAAAACCCTAACTGTTGGTATATACAAGCTCTGAAATTGTTCATTTTTTTGTTGTTGTTGTTGTTCATTACACACATACACACACCCACCCCCATACACGCACGAGCGCGCGCGCGCACACACACACACATATATATATATATATATGTATTTATCAGATGTAAGAAAATCCTAAAAAAAAAAAAAAAAGATCTGAGAAAACCTTAACAAAAAAATTTAGATTTCAGTGGTTCAAACAGATCAGATCAGAAAGAGAGAGAGTTTGATTACACCAGGTCGAATCAGATTGATGATCGAATTGATGATCTTGATGTAAAGCACACCATTGATGGTGATCTAAGATTTGAAGAATGTCAATTGGCGCATCGGGCGGCTCAAGCCGTTTGTTGTCGTCTAGGTCAAATCAAATCTAAATCATCCATCGGAATTGCGGCGGAGGACGAACAAAGGCAATGTTGTGACGGAGGAGGCGACGAGTGATGTCGAAATCGGCGGCGAAAAGAGAGACGGAAAAGAAAGGAAGATGTCAGTGAAGAAGAAGGGAGACACCAATGAAGAAGAAGTGATGACGGCGGTGATAGAGGAGCAAACGAGTGGCGGTGATGGAGCAGCAGAGAAAGAGGTGATGTGTTTTGTGTGTGTGAACCTATAACCCTAAAATGAGTCCAACAAATTGAGACACACACATATATATATAGAGAGGAGTATAAAAGTAATTTTATTTTGGGGGAAACAGGGACCGGGGATGAGGTCGGGGTCGAGCTGGGTTTGGGGCTATGAAAGCTATCCCTGTCCCCGACCCAAAACTGGTCGGGGATTCAATTTTGAATACCATCCTTGGCCCATCAGGGGTATTTTTCGGTAAAACATTGCTTTTATCAAAGACGGGGAGCGGGCCCCCGTCGGGTTAGGTTCAAATTGCCATCCCTAAGGAGGAGGTACACCACAATGGTATGAGAGAATGCTCGAGAAAAGAATGAACTATTGTGGGTGTAGAAAATTCAAAAATCTATGTCGAAATCGGGGGAAAAAACTATCAAACCCCTATTTCGGATATAAAAGTTCAGATCTATATTCTAAAACTGCAGATTTATACTTTAAGAGTGCAGATCTATACTTTAAAAGTGTAAAGGGAATAGTCGAAGTATTGCCAGAGTACTACCAAAAATTTCCTAAAAAGATCTCTCTGGAACTAAACGATAACACTTGATATAATAAGTAAAATATTAATATCAACAATGATGGGAACACTAACTTTTTTTTTTTTTTGGAGGGTCGAGATTGTAGGATGTTAATTTGTTAATAAAATTATATTACAACTAAAAGGGTTGCCGCTATTCCATCAGCTTGAATGACCTTTGCCTTACCACACCCTAAGGTGTGGCTACAAGACCACTAAGCTAAACCCAATAACTAATTAGTGTACCAACTAACACACCACCTATTAAATAAGACCATGTGTAGTGGTGGAACACACATGTATGCCTTGTGTCTTAATTAGTGTGTTAGTTGATATACTAATTAATATTTTTAGCATTACTCTATTAATATATGATTGTTTAGAATAATTCTACATGTACTAACAATCTTACTAAGACCCATTTTGGCAACAACAAAAAAAGTCACATCTTTTTTCAAATTTTTTTTTCTTTTGTCTTTAGTGATTTTTTTTTATAAAAATTATGTCAAGTTTTCACTTTTCCAGTCCGTCTAATTGAGAAGAAACTAAAAAGCATATTTTTTTCTTGAAAAATTTCAAAAAAATTCACTCAAAACGAAAATAAGCTAAACAAGATTGCTTATTTTGATTTATTTTTGACTTTTCTTTTTTTTTTTTTATAAAAAAAATTATAATTTTTTGGTTTGTCTTATTGAATTAAATCTAGAAACCTAAAAACTTTTTGAAATTTTTAAAAAAAAGTTCACAAAAAATGAAAATAAGTAAAAAAAAAAGCCAAAAAAAGCACTTATCAAAGGTCCTGTTTGGTGTAATTGTTAAAATAGATTATAAATTATAACTTAACAGATTATAGATTATGACTTTAATCAGAAGCTGTTAATCTATTTGTATAACTGTTGGATTATAGATTTAAGTTGCTGAGTAGTGTTTGTAAATAAGCTGTGAAGTAGCTTTTTCAATTAATTTTTATTTTTTATTATTTACTATTTATCTACATTTCTCATAAAAAATAATAATAATATTTTATACTCCATTTGTGTCTTTTTCTATTTTTAAAAAAATAAAAAATAAAAAAATCTAAGAGTATAACCGTGAATTAATATGTCTACAACAGAAACTGATAATCAAAAGTAAGGGGTGAGCAGCTTCTCAGAATCAGCTTTTTTGACTTAAAATAAGTTGTTAGAATCAAAAGTATTTGAAATAAGTTAACCAAATAGTACAAAATAACTTTTTAAAAGTCAAAATCCATAAGTTAGCTCAAAAAAGCCCTACCAAACACCCCGAAAGAGTAATGCTAGAGACCCCAAAACTTTTATCAATTTTTTAATCAAATATCTCACATGGGTGTGGGACCCACACGAGACCCACATGGTGTGGGTCCTATACTTATGTGAGACATTTGATAAAAAAATTGATAAAACACCCCAAAAATACAAGAGGGCAAATGTGATTGGTTGTCAAAAAAATAATGACATTTCAACCTCCGATGATATTTGGACATGTATATTTTTCAATAAAATTTTAAGTAGATGTAGCAATGCTCGCTTATTTCAAATTTAAATTCAAACTTAAAGAATTTAAGAGATTTTTTTTTTTTGGGAGGGGGGGCGCAAAAATACAACAGGGCAAATGTGATTGGTTGTCAAAAAAATAATGACATTTAAACCTCTAATGATATTTGGACATGTATATTTTTCAATAAAAATTTTAAGTAGATGTAACATTGTTCGCTTATTTCAGATTTAAATTCAAACTTAAAGAATTTAAGGGACGCGAGGGGGGGGGGTGGGGGGTTGTCACCATAAGTTTCGTCTTAATAATTTGAACCATTAATATTGTAGAACCTTTCGTATATATTATCTAAAGAAAAGGTTGATGATAATTGTAATATTTTTAATTTATTATATTTGTCACTAAAAAAAATAAATGATTTATTTTAAAATATATTTATTATTTATTTTTTAGAGGCAAATGCAGTAAAATAAAATATTATGATTATCATATCAATATTTTTTTATTTATTTATAAATGATATATATTAATGAATCTTAAAAAATAAATGATGCTAATTATTGAAATAGAATTTGTGAAGAATTTTACAAGCCTCTCGAATTTTTTCAAGTTAGAACCCAATCCATTAACATAACATGATACGAATATAAATCATATATAATTTTTTAAGATAAAATTTGATTTTAAAAAAGAAGAAGATACAGTTTCCAAATAGGAATAGACTCGTCTGTGGTTGACTTTGAGACTGGATGGTGCTATTAGATCTATAGGTCCACAACAAGTTCTGTTTTGATAATTTGAACTATTCAATACATAGAACTCATAGAGTACTTTATCCTTGTAAAAATTTACGTTGATCAGATCATATTTTTTGTTAACAATTTATTTTAAAATTATATTTACCATTGATAGAAATCTGATCCGATCAAGTAGCTATTGATATTCGATCAACGTAATTTTTTACAATAATAAAATACTAGACTAGTTTACACATTAAATAATTTAAATTATCAAAATAAAATCTATAATAAACTCTCATAAATCTAACAATACATTTCAGTCCAATCTCAAACTGGGAGAGAAACCTTCACCCTTCCAAATAAATTGTCAAATTAATTTCCAACAAAATGTATGGCGTGGGCACCATACAAATGCGTGCCCTACATGAGAAGTTATTTCATGGGTCTCACATACCATGTAACTATTGTGCCTAATCAATGAAGTAACACAAAAAAAGAAGTTAATTTATTACTTCTTCTTTTTTTTTTTTTAAATTTATTTGAATCAAATCATTTTTTTTTACTTTTTATAAGTCTTTTTATAATAATAAAAAAATCAATTTTTTTTGACACTTTTCAAAATAACTCATAAAGAAAAAAAAGTCACAATACATTAAAATTTTTTAAGAATTTTGTCAATAATATCACTTTTTTAAAAAATTTTATTATTTTGACACGCCACCACATCAACATGATAATTTCTTTGATTGGGTATTTGTTTTATAAAAAATATTTTATATATTTGTATATACATATGTGTAAAATAAATTTAAATTTATTACTATTTAGTTTTATAATTACATACTTCGACTATTCTTATTTTATAAACTTAAATTTTCTTATTAAAGTTTGAGTTTGGCTTCTCTCATATTTGAATTTAAACTTGAAAAAATTTGAGGAATTAATGAAGTTCACAATGAATTTCGTTTCGATAATCTGAACTCTAAATTTTGTAAGGCTCTCAATATATATCATTTATTAAAAAATTAGATTAATTCGATAATCGTAATTTTTTTATTTTTATTTATTACGTTTGTATTGCAAAAATAAAATAATAAAGTACATTTTTTAAAATGAAATGTTATTTTTCTGGATTAAATTTCCATATTTTTATAAATATCTTTGATTAAAATAAACCGATGGGTAGTTTTTCATTATTTTTTTAGTGACAGAGACACTCATGAGGGTCCCTCACCTAATCTCGTGATGTTTTCTATCAAGAGGCTGGCCAGCATTAATGAGCATCTGGCCAGCATTAATGAGCATCTATGCACTTGGACCCCTTCGATACCACTATAATATTATCATGCCCTCATTTTCATTTTAAAAAAAATAAATTGACGACTTGAGTAATAATTGAATACCTGACATATCAACTAATGAATGCATTTTAATATTATCGTGCCCTCATTTTCATTTAAAAAATAAATAAATAAATTGAAGACTTGAGTCCTTAATAATTGAAGACTTGATTAAGTACATTAACGGACATATCAACTAATGAATGCATTTTAATGTTAACTACAACAAATTGAGAGTGATTGATTCCCATTAAATTTGATTGATTACTAATTTTTAAAAAATACTTAAATTTTAGGAATTAGCTTCTCTCTAGTTGGATTGGAGTGTCATGTTGGACTTCTGTTAACCTACTACAAAACCCATATCGATAATTTAAATCGTTCAATGTGTAGAATTCTTCGAGTAATTCATCATTATAAAAAATCATGTTGATTGGATATGAATAGTAATTTAATTAGATTACATTTGTGTCAACAATTTATTTTTAAATCCATGATTACCGTTGACACAAATTTGATTTGATTAAGTGGATATCGATATCCGATCAATGTAAATTTTTTTTTATAGAGATGAAGTACTCGATGAGCACTAAATATTGAACGATTCGAATGATTGTTATAGATTTCGTGGGGGCCCACAAAATTCAACAACACGCTCCAATCTAATTTTGAACTTGAGAGAAACTTCAGCCAAATTTTATCTTAGAAACGTTCACAATCTCATAACCAACCAGGCTAGTTTAGTAAATTAGGACATTTGGCCTAATAGTTGTATAATATCTTTTGTGGTGTGAAATTGTAAATTCAACTTACAGAGAGAAATTTGATACTCTTTGTGGTGATTTATTTATTATATATAATTAATAGTAGTTGTTGGGTTTGGATATGGTGGTGGGCTTGGTTTATTGATTGTTATGCTTTGTCAACTTTCTACGTATTGTAAGCTAGGGATTTATTTGATAATATAAATATTTTTCATATTTATAATTACTCATTATCAATTAATAAAAAGAAAATAACTAGGCTAGTTTAGTAAGTCACTCCCATTATAAGATTTTTTTTTTCTTCTTATTTTTATATTTGATAATAATAATCAAATATTTTTAAAATGTTCATTTTAAAAATAAATATGATAAATCATACTATTGGCGTAGAACTTAGGGCTGGCCATCAAGCTGATGGTTAGCCTAACCCATTCAGTTCAGTTAGATATTAGGGTTTGAAAAAAGGGTTTTTTTACTGGCCGGTCCTGAGTTTTTCACTTATTTCCCTCTTAGTCCTGACTTTTGATCTTGTGCACCAACAGGTCCTGAGACTTTTTTTTTGGTACCGTTTTACCCCTCCCCTGTTCTGGCGCGTTTCTGTTTGGATTTTCCATCAAAATATTGTGTTTGTGATTTGGATTTCTGTGGAACTTCACAATTTGCTGCTGTATCTTCGCGATTTGTGGAGCTTCGTGATTTCTGATTTCGCGATTTGTGGAGCTTCGTAATTTCTGATTGCACGATTTGTGGAGCTTCGTGATTTATGATTTCGCGCTTGCTGTATCTTCGCAATTTGTGATTTGCGATTGCGTGTTTAGTGATTCTTCCTATTTGCGATTTCGCGTTTGGTGTATAGTTACATTTTCTGATTTGTGGTGTTGTGGAGTTAGGTCGACTGGTATGTTTGATTTTGATTTCAATTTCAATGTTTTGGTTTTTTTAGTTTGAGTTGTGATTTGATTTTGTGGTGATATTGTTGTTACTCTGTTGTTTCTGTTGCGATTGAATTTGTGTTTTGATCATGATATTGAAAGTTTTGAGATATGTATTTGTTGATTGAATTTTAGATTTTTTTTTTTTGTTACGAAATTGTGTTGATTGAACACATGTGTTGGTTTGTTATTTTATACAGTGATAATTTTATCACTGTATATTTTGGAGGTGATGTTGGATTAACTTTTTCAACAGTGATAAATTTATGAGTGAGTATGGGAATAGGAGATAATTTTATCACTGTATTTGATTTTGTTTTAGAGTGTTTGATTGTTTTCTGAAATGTAATTGTTGTTTGTTGCAGGATTTATAGTGATGGAGAATTGTTTGTTTCTTATGTGCAAGTTTAGAGGTGTGATATTGGTTATCAAGTATAATGATGGATTTAATTTCAAGGATTTAGTATAAAATTGTGTGCAAAGTGGAGTGAGTTAGTTGGTAGTTCTTTGAATATATCGTATTCAATGGCTGGACATTCTTCTTGTGGTCTAGAAAGTGAAGAGGATTTGGAGGTTATGGTTGGACTGGCACTTTCTTGTGATATTCATCGGATTGATGTTTTTGTAAAGTGTTGTTCTTTGGGTGAAGGTTATATGATTTGTGATGGTGAAGCTAGTAGTAGTAGTAGTAGTAGTAGTGTGTGTTTGTGAAACTGATTTTTGCCTTCATTTTATTCAAATCAATAGAAACCTTTGCTCTTCGATGGGTGGTTAATTGTATGAAAGGAGTGGGACAAAGGTTTGCTCAAGGAGTTGTTGAATTTCGAGATACGTTGTCAAAGTATTCTATTCATTCCGGTTTTAATTTTGATTTTGTTAAGAATGATAAGGATCGTGTCACTGTTCATTGTAAGAGAAGGGCTGATTTGGGATGCTTATGGAGCGTGCATGCTAGAGTGAAAAATTATAGTAAAGCTTTTGTTATTAAACAATTTGATGATGTTCATATTTGTGGATCTTCTTTTCGTACAATTAAACATGCTAAGATGACTTCAAGTATGATTGGTGGACTAATTTCTAGTGATATTCGTAACAAGGCTTTGACATCGGTTAGTGAGGGGTTTGTGATTTCAAGGACTATTATGGAACAGAAGTTTCTTATCGGCGAGCTTGGATGGGTGTTGAAAAAGCAAGGGGTCTTGTTTTTGGTGACTATTCATCATCATTTGACGATCTTCGTTGGTATGTTGATGCCGCTAATGCTTGCAATTCGGGGAGTGTTTTTGATATGGAATTTGATATTGATAGTAAAGGAAGACATTTCAAATGCTTGTTTTTCGCTTTTGAGGCATGTATTCATGGTTTCAAGTATTGTAGGCCTGTGTTGATGCTTGATGGAACTTTTTTGAAAGGAAGACACAAAGGTTGTTTATTGGCTGCTACGGCGAAAGATGGTAACCAAGGTTTATTTTGTGTGTATGTGTTATTATTATTGAAATAGTGATAATTCTATCATTTTTGTTACTGGAGAGTGCTGATAATTGAGTATGGTCAATCTATTAGTGATAAATTTGTGCTGTATACTTTTGTTAAATTTTTATATTTATACAGTGATAAATTTATCTATGGACTGGTGCTATATGTTATATACTTTGTGTTTTGATTTTCTTTTTGTAATCTTTTTTGATTTGTTACTGATAACTTGTATATATATATTTCGTTTGTAGGTTTGTATCGTTATTTTGCGATTGTTGATGGTGAAAGTTATGACAGTTGGCATTGGTTCTTGTCAAAGTTATTAGGTATTTTGACTGGAGAGGGATATTGCGTTTGTTACTGATCGACATGAGGTTTGCTGAAAGCTTTAGTTGAGGTCTTTTCGTTTTCTTCTCATTCTTTTTGTCTAATGCATTTGAAGACAAACTTGAAGACTTATTTATCAGTGAAGAGTCGTGAATCAAAAGAGTATTTGCTTACTCTTTTTAGTAGATGTGCATATGCTCCTATTATTGAGTTGTTTAATGAGCTATTTAAAGAATTTAAGGGTCGTTGTGGTCGTAGTGTTGAGAGGTTTCTTGAGGATTTGCCTAATGAGTGTTGGTGTAACGCTTATTTTCAAGGCAAGAGGTATGGTGAAATGTGCACAAATGCTGCAGAATCTTTTAATTCATGGATTAGGGATGAACGCCATTTGTTTTCAACTAGTCTTGTTGATGCTATACGGGTGAAACTAATGGAGCAATTTTCAAGAAGGAGAGAAGTTGGGAATAAGTGGAATCGTATTGTTTGTCCTTTTGCAGAGAAAAAGTTGGAAGAAGCTTTTAATGATACAAAAGCATGGATAGTTAAGAAATGTAGTGATGACATTTATGAAATCCAATTGGATCATTCAGTTATGGTTGATATTGGGAAACGTTGTTGTTCTTGTCGATTGTGGGAAATTGATTCTTTTCCTTGCAAACATGGTTTTTGTGCTATAAAGAGGAGTGGGAAGGATCTGAATTGCTTTCTTGATGATTACTACCGTGTTAGTAGTTATTGTGATTCTTATTCACATTCTATCTATCCAGTTCCTAGTATGTGGAAGCCAAATGTAGTTGTTGATGATGACGTTGTTTTACCTCCTCTTTGTAAGAGACCAGCTGGACGTCCAAGAACAGAGAGAATACCTTCGAAGGGCGAAATCAAGAATTAGATGCAGTAGGTGTGGAAAGATGGGAACTCATAATCGAAAGACATGTAAACAAGCTTTGCTTTAGTTGTATTGATTTTAATTGAATTACTTTGTTTGAGAGTTGAGAGGTGTTACTTGCATTGAATGATTGAGTATTTTTTGAAAGATGTATCATTTTGGTACTCGCATTGAATGATTGAGGAATTTGTTGATCAGAAATTATATTTTTTGCTGATATTTTTACAAGATTAAGTTTCACATATTTATATTATTTGATTTGGGTTAAATGTAGTTGCTGTTTTTTGGTGTTTTATAAAGTGATAAATTTATCACTGGTTGGTTTGGACAAGTTGATGGCTTATTTTTTTGTAAGAATGATAAATGTATCATTAATGTGGTTCTTGAATTTTGTTATTTTGAAGAATGATAAATTTATCACTTATTGTGTGGGAAGAGTTGATGGTTTATTACATTTATGTCAGTGGTTTATAAATTTATCACTGTCATATCCAAGGAAATGTTCTTTTCTACAGTGATAAATTTATCATTGTATGGAGTTATCTAGTTTTCCCAGGAAAAATTTTCACAATACAAAGGTGTAGATCAAATATCTAGAATACATAATTGCATATTTGCTGTGTTAAGTGCTTTAAAAAGCAAATTTTTTTAAATCGACTACGATGTTTATTTGGTTTAGCAACAAGTTCTCAGTCTGCATACTGTTTTGTGGTCACTCAGAAGTTAGCTTTGGATGTTTGAGTTGTTTAACTGAAGTATCAAATGGTTTTGATTATTCAGAAATCACCAAGGATGGCATGTTCTTACATTTATTCTCAAAGTTGGGAATATCTACAAATTGTAACAGTATTTTAATTTCCAATTTGGACAATGTAATAGTGCTTGTGTTTTAATTTTCAATTAGGTAAATTTTTTATTATTTTTATATGTTTTTGTTTACTTGAATTGGGGAAAAAGAATAAGAGAGGGAGAGAGAGTCGCTGGTTTTTTTGTTTGAACATTAGTAAATTTATCAGTGTTAACAGTGATAAATTTGTTGAAACAGTGATAAATTTATCAGGGTAAACAAAACACTATAAAAAATAAACTTATCAGTGTAGAAACAATTTAACCTTTAAATTCAACACAAATACTCAGATTAGAAACAATTTTTTGAATGAAATTTGGATAACAAGACTGATATGAAAAACCAAGTCTGGTAACGATATGGCTAAAAAAGACTGAATGTTTCATTGAAGCAAATTTGAGATTGTAACAAGCAAGCATTGTCCATAACTTTGACATTGTAACAACCAAGCACTGTCTATAACTTTGACATTGTAACAACGAAGCATTGTAATATTCATTGGATTAAAGTGAGAACCAAAATCATCAAAATACAGGTAACACTGTAACATATCAAAATACAGGTAACACTGTCCGTTTGTTTTCTTCTATTCCAGATGTGTTGATTATTGTAGAGGCAAGTCATCAATGTTTTGATCAGGTATTTGTCGTTGATTACTAATTTTTAAAAAATACTTAAATTTTAGGAATTAGCTTATCTCTAGTTGGATTGGAGTGTCATGTTGGACTTCTGTTAACCTACTACAAAACCCATATCGATAATTCAAATCGTTCAATGTGTAGAATTCTTCAAATAATTCATCATTATAAAAAATCATGTTGATTGGATATGAATAGTCATTTAATTAGATTACATTTGTGTCAACAATTTATTTTTAAATCCATAATTACCGTTGACACAAATTTAATTTGATTAAGTGGATATCGATATCCGATCAATGTAATTTTTTTTTTTATAGAGATGAAGTACTCGATGAGCACTAAATATTGAACGATTCGAATGATTGATATAGATTTCGTGGTGGGCCCACAAAATTCAACAACACGCTCCAATCTAATTTTGAACTTGAGAGAAACTTCAGCCAAATTTTATCTTAGAAACGTTCACAATCTCATAACCAACCAGGCTAGTTTGGTAAATTAGGACATTTGGCCTAATAGTTGTATAATATCTTTTGTGGTGTGAAATTACGGATTCAACTTACAGAGAGGAATTTGATACTCTTTGTTGTGATTTATTTATCAACAATGATTCATCTCCCCTTTTCCCCCCACCCCCTTTGACCCCCTCTCTCTCTCTCATTGGTCCCCTTTTCTTTTTCTTTTTTTTCCTGCTCCTCCAATCACCCCCCGCCACGTGGCAAAGGGGTGAGGGGGTGACCCCCAAAAGGGGGTCCCAAGCATTATTCTTTATTTATTGTATATAATTAATAGTAGTTGTTGGGTTTGGATATGGCGGTGGGCTTGATTTATTGATTGTTATGCTTTGTCAACTTTCTACATATTGTAAGGTAGGAATTTATTTGATAATATAAATATTTTTCATATTTATAATTACTCATTTATCAATTAATAAAAAGAAAATAACTAGGCTAGTTTAGTAAGTCACTCCCATTATAAGATTTTTTTTTTCTTATTTTTATATTTGATAATAATAATCAAATATTTTTAAAATGTTCATTTTAAAAAATAAATATGATAAATCATACTATTGGCGTAGAACTTAGGGCTGGCCATCAAGCTGATGGTTAGCCCAACCCTAGGGCCGGCCCTGGCCTAAGGCCAGTAAGGCCTAGGCCTTAGGCCCCAAAATTTTGGCTCAAAAATAGGGCCTTCAAATTTGGTAAAATATTATAGGCTCAATGTTTTTTTTTTTTTGGTTTTAGGATCAATTTAAAGGGCTCAAAATATTTTATTGGGTCCATGTATGGTTTAGCCTATATTTATTTATAAGTGTATTTTTTTGCTTATATTTATTAAAATGAAAATATATATATATAAAAAAAATGTTTGGGCCCAAGAAAAACAATACATACAATATATGGATCCTATTTTTTTTTTTTTAACCTTCTTTATCTATTAGATTTTAGTAGAATAAATAATTTTGTCCAAATTTTTTACCTAGGTCTTTATCAGTTTTAATTGAATAATTTTTTCCTAATTTTTTTGTCCTAATTTTGTTTCATTAAATTATTTTGTTTATAATTTTAATGATTATATGTGTAAGTAAATTTTTTTGTAACTATAAACAAATAAAAAAATTATAACTTATTGTTTTATTCATGAATTTTTTTTTTCAATATAAGAGGGGCCCCCATTTTCAAAGTTCGCCGTAGGCCTCCTAAATCTCAGGGCCGGCCCTGCCCAACCCATTCAATTCAGTTAGATATTAGGGTTTGAAAAAAATATTTAACTCATTAGGCTGATCAAAATTTTTGAGAAGACTTGAAATAAAGAGTTTTAGTCCAATGGCCCGTCCATTTAAAAAATATTAATTTTAAATTTTATATTATTTGGTTACAAACTAAATTAGAAAAATAATAGAAGATATAGAAAAATATATATATACACTTCTTTCTATAGCTTAAAACTAAAATACTTTTTAAAAAATATATAATTGAATTTTATTAATATTTTAAATTCAAATAATTATTAAAAATTTTAAAATAATTTAATAGGTCTTCAAGACAATGTATATATATATATAGTTCATATCTATTAAGCCTTCGTTTGGAATGTGAGTAGACTTTTTGGCTATTTTAGCATGGGATTAAAAGCATTATTTGGAATGGATTTTTTGATTTTTTTGACTTTTGTGAGAAAAAAAATAAAATTATTATGATTTCGATATGACATTTTGTCTTATTGATCTTTTAATCTATTTTGTGACTAAAATAACTTCAAAATCACATGCCAAACATAGCTTTAAATGGACGAATTTGAGAATTAAAAATTCTTTTAAAATCAAACTTATCATAATTAAATTAGACCCACTATCAAACTGTATCAGATTTGAAATCACACATACTCTTGCTTAGGCACCGTTTGGCAAGAAGAGTTTGGGGCTTTTTGGCTATTTTAGCCACAAAAGACAAAATAGGCTATTTTAGCCACAAAAACAAAACATCACATCCAACCCATAATCATTACACTCTTCTCTCACAAAAAGTCAAAAAAGCCAAAAGCTAAAAATCCTTCCCAAACAAGCTTTTTAGCCCAGGCTAAAATAGCCAAAAAAAGCCAAAAAGCCAAAAAGCCAACCACTTCCCAAACCAACCCTAAATAGTTCCACCGTGGTGGAACCTCTACTACACCTACGGCCCAGAAATAGGTCAAATCCACGGTGTGCACGAAGCTCATCTCTTGGTTAAAATGCAACTCTTTTTTGTCCTCATAGAGCTTGTTTTAAATACCAAATACTGTTAAAAAGATTATAATTTTGATATATACATTTTACATTATTATTTTTAAAAAACTAAAATTTATATATTTATGAGGTGCGTACCATATACACCTTGATTATAACCTTTGTGTCTTTGATTATAACCTAGTTATAATACATTGTGATATCCAAGAGTTATTTGTTTATATCTCATATGTGTTGACTTTTTAACTTTTGAAGGTTAGTATTGTAATTTTAAGCGTGCTAGTAAAAATCAATCGGTCCTTACAGAAGATTAATTGCCAACTAATTATCAGACGATTGTGTTTTAGTTCTTTTAACCTCAATGAAGATGACTTTTACTAGTGGTTTTTTTAGGAGAATTTAGTAAATAACAATTAAGTGAAGAATAATTATAGCATTTCATTAAGTAAAAATGAAAAACTTACAATGATTTGACTCAGCCTCGTAGAGGTTTACAGCAACAAGCTATTTAAAACTACTCCTATAAATAAAGTGCAATACAGAAATTTGAAGTACAGAAATGTAAAGAACTGTAAATATAAAACTAGAAAGAAAAATATGAAGTAAATGACTGGTTTCTAGATCTAAGTCTGGGGGCCTACTCTGGAGCTTTCTCTGCTATTTATATTGTCCCATAGTAACCGTCGAAGTGGGCTTCCAACCGTCGAACAGTCCTCCCATGATTGCTGAACATGCCACCTCATAGTCAATGCCACTACGCCACTCTTTACAGTTAGGCTTCCCTCCTGATTTTGAATTTAAATGTATGAGTAACCGTTAAGGCACGTCATCTTGCATCTCTTCGCTGATCCAGTGCTATGCAGATCCACAATAACCAATGCTAACTGCCGCGTGTATGATTGCGATTGGAGATTTGAATTAACTTCCCATATTGCTCTCATCTTGCCACGTGTTAAACTGCGATTGGCCTGTACAAAATATGTAGCCAACATTACCCCCGCACTAATATACCCAATACTTGGTGATATTAGTGGATCAAGGCATTTTATCCACGTCTTAGGACATGCATGGGCTTTGCATCTTTTCAAAAATACAACCGTCATTCATCAATGAAGTATTTGCATCACATTAAATTCTTTTCTATTCCTTGAATATTTCCCACTATCTGAGTATTCGAAAAGACTGATACAACTCTCATGGCCAAGCAAACCTTTTCTTACATCGATCAAGCATACGAAGAGTTGTTTGATAATGCTGTTCATCCTCGAAAGAACCTTCATGCATTGATTAGCCACCCTTATCCGCCTCCATTTATACAAGTCATGGAAGCTTTTGCAAATCATCGACCTTTGAACCAAGAACCTATTGCTTACAATTCTTTGGACCAAAAATTTGCAACCATGGATATTGGAAGCTCTTCTTCTGCAGCAAAGCCTTCCATATGGGATGAGGCTGCTGCTTCTTCTTCTTCTAAGACTTCTGGCTGGGGAACTTGGCCTACCCCTACTCAACTTCAGATGAGGGAGCACATTCATCATCGATTTCCTGAATTCGATGACCCTCTTGCGGTCCCTCCTTCTAGACGCAGTTCCGTAGTATACCCATATGTTCCTTTTGACCGTTTATGTAGTCTTGAGGACAATTTGCTTTCAGCATGGTACACTTCTACTTTGCCATCCCGAATGTTGCGAAGTGCCCTACGTCTTGATGAAGCTTTAGGGATCAGTCCTGCACTTTTAGCCAAAAAAACAAAACTTTGTTCCTCTGATTGGCTAAAGTGTGTGACCAGACCTGAGTTCCTAGCTTTGTTCAGGGAAATTCCAACTGTTCTTCCTCTGCCTTCCAATCCAAATTGGATTGACGAATTGAGGCTCACTCTCTCTGAAAGCCAATACTTCACTTCTTACCAGGCTTCAGTGCCCCAACTGTTTATCAGCAATATAGGGCTCAGACCTGTTTGCTGCTTCTCCCACTTATCCTTTGAAGTCCTTCAAAGTGACATTCCTCAAAAAACTTTCTATGGGCTTATGACATTATGTCTCGAAGTCGTCTTCTCAACCCTGTGGCTCAGACAGAGCTTTATACCTTTCTGGACCAATTTCCCCTTCTGCTCAACTGTCATGTCAATGCTTCTACGACTAGTGAAGTTCTGGATGAAGCCTTCTCTACTCGAATTCAGGTTCAGTATGAGGCAGAGAACCTCCTTGATGAGTATGAGATCTTCAGGAACCAGGATTCCGAGCATGGGGAGGATGCTACTATGGATGAAATGTATAGAGAAGAGGAGATGGATGCAATAGAGAAAGCTCTAAAACAGACATAATTTGAAATGAAGGCCCAACAACTCTTTTTCCAATTAAGGGCTCACCATTTAGATAAACCAAACTTAGGCATGATAGAGGATAGAGTAGGAAAAGAGTATTCATTTATTGAATTTTGTTGGATTAAGTTCCATGATTTTGTAACTTTGTCCATTCCATATTTTTATGAAATTGAGAAGTAGTCAAATGATCCCCAATGTAAATATTACCTATCAATAAAACCGGGCTTTCTAAATTCCATTTCTCTGGCTTTATATTCCAATTGTAAGCTTGACTGTATGGTTGATGTGCTTTAACTCCTTATTATGTTCAAAGAAAACTTCGAATCAACCAATTTTGTCCTGAAGCCTGACTCAAATACTTCCAAAGTGTGGAATTTTCTCTTAAGAAAGACAATCTTTGCTTTACATTCCAATTCTATGGCTAACATAACCTGTTCTTGTTTAGCTAACAGCTTTGAATTAATCAACTTTGCTTCAAAACACAGCCTGCGTGCTTTAAAGTGTGGAATGTTTTCTTAGAAGTCCGAATTACTTATCCAAATATTGGTTTTGTAATGTTTGCCTACTTCAAAGTCTAACATAACAGGCATGAACCATATTTAGATTACAGAATATGTTAGAGACTCCTTCGAAGGGTGTCATGCTTCATATAAAGCCTAAAAGCACTCCTTTGAGTCTTTTGAACCACACTAATCTCAGTTACTCTTGAATTTAGGATGTAACACTTGTTTTGAAGTTAATTACTTGCTTCAAACGTTTACCTATCAAGCTTCGAAGTCAACTTCTTACTTTAAAGACGACTTCAAAGCCAACCACATGCTTCCAAAGCCGAGCTGAGTATTCAACTCATGTTTCCCTCAAAAAGCTCTCTCTTGAATAGAGACTCTTTCTTTTGGGACACTTCCATGTTTTATACTAAGGGTTTTGATTCCACGTGGATTCAAATAATATCATAATCATTTCTGATCCACCTGACCCACTCAACTTGTTCGGGAAACTTTTAGACAAAAGGTTTAAAACCCTTCTTCTTCGCGTCTACTTATTCACTCTGTTTACTTTCATTGCTGTCAATTCTCAAACCCTTAATATTCTCACACTCCTCTTTCTTACTGTTCCTTACTAATGGAGTTTTCTTCCTTGAAAGTACCGGCTGTTGAACGTGTAAGCCCGACAATAGCTTTGAAGAGATGTATTGAGGAAGAAGTTGCTAAATTTAAAGCTAGTGGCCCAAGTACCATAGATGGACGCCTCTTTATTCCTCGTTCCAGTGAAAAACAAGAATACATCTTAGGTCTTATCTTTCGAGAGGTTCCTGCTCAACTTCCTGCTTTGTACCCTCGTTTGGAGGATCACTTTTTTCTCTATGAAGGGGGGCTTGACTGGCGAAATTGGAGGATGAATCGACCTCACCGTTGCTGGCCAACATTGAGTAGGAGGAATGGTATGACAGGGTAGTGCCTGCCAGAGAATGGGACCCACAAGAGCTCTGTATTCTCGATGCCCTTTGTTTTTCTAGGTTTATCATTCCTAAAGATCCTTTTTTAATTCCTGTCACTCTTTGTTTTTGGAATATGGCCTTTAATTTTTTTCCAGTTTCGGTGTGGTATGATGGCTCTCACCGTTCTTGATATTTTTCATCTCTTAGGGCTCTCACCACTTGGTACTCCCTTTACACCTAGCTATCCAGACCTTTCAGTTGATTTTTCTCTTCCACCTTTGAATTCTTCCTTCAGTGACTTCGTAAAAGCTGAGAATAAGAAGGAGGGCCTTGTGAGTGACCGAGAGCTTTTCTCCTTCATTTTATATTGGTTGTGTAAATTTCTCTTTTGTACATTATCTCAACAAATCATGCCTGAGTTTGCCCCACTTGCCAAGGCTCTTGTTTTGAAGAAGCGGATAGCGTTGGCTCCTTATATTTTAGGCCATGTCTATAGAGCCTGTTCCCCATTCTGTAAGAAACCTCTTGATGTTAATCAGGGAGGTCCTTTCTGGGTGCTTCAACTATGGCTCTTTGCATACTTCACTGGTTTATATTCCAAGTGTTTGAAGTTCTTAGTTCAAGATCCTAGCACTTATGGGGAAAAGTATGCTAGAATTGCCCTTTATCCTGCCTTTTTTTGCCTACTATCTTATTTTTTTTTCACCAGCTCCCTATTTCCCCATCTGCTACCTTTTTTTACCCCTTCGATGCCAATAAAGGACCGACTTGGCTAAAGACATTTTTGGTTGATAGGCAGTGTTCCAATCCATTACACAAGGATATGTGGGCCTCTATCTTGTTGCCGATGGAACTTTTCATTGGTACTTTAAACCTTCGAGCTTATAAGTGCATATCTGAGGTATATTGTCCCTCCCAGTTTGCCAAGCAATTTGGGCTTACTCAAGGAATTCCTATTCCACTCTGCAGTCTTTCAAATACCCATCTTACAGTCAGAGACCTGAGGGTACCCAAACCTAAGCTGGATGAGGCAACATTTAAACTGTTGGAAGATTTGAGTGAGTTTAAATTTACTCCCTTCCTCCTCTCTGGCTCAGTTTTAAAAAGATTTCAAAATTGGTGGACAGCCAATATGGAAGTGCATCTAGCAATACATCCTCATGATTTACTAGTAGGGCTAGGTGTGTCTTCTCAGGTTCAACATAAAGAAATTGGGACCACTCCTTGTCCTTTTATTGCTACCAAGACTATTCCTGCAGTCTCACTCCTTCCTTCCAGAGTTACCAGAGCTACTTCGAAGAAGGATATGCATTTTTAGGCTTCCTTCCTTTCATAATATTCTATTTGTTTCTCTCATATTCATACTACTTGGTGCAGGGTCTCCACAAGAAGAATCTCCCAAGAGAGCTGAAGCTCTGGCTGTTCTTAAGGACAAACACTAGCAGAGAAAGAAAAGAAAACTATTACTCATTCCTGAAGAGTCTGAGTCTCAGATTGTAGAGGAAGAGACAGAGAAAGAGCAAGAAACACCACTGCAGAGGAAGAAAAAAAAAAAGACAACAGTTTCTCCTTCTGACTTGGCCGAGGATCCTACTCATGAGGCAGCTGCCAAAGTAGTGGAGAAGAAACACTCTAAAGCGATCATTGTTTTCCAGAGGGCTGAGAAAAGGCAGCAGCAGCAAATACTAAGGGATAAAGCTGTTGCTGTTGATACAATCCAAAGAGAAACTGCAAGAAGGCAACAAATTGCTTAGCATTATACCCTTTGCAATTCTCTAACCATTGCTGCCTCTTCTAAAATTGGTAATTTCCTTTTGTGTCTCTAATTTCTTTTCTCAAGTTTTCAATACTGAAACTTAACCTTGCTTTGTATTTCTTCTTTTGCAGCAACAATGACTCTATCTCCTCCTTCAATATGGTTTTCTCAAGTCTTGTCTGAAGTCGAAAGACCATTAGAAACACCTTCGAAAAGGAGGAAGGAAATTGACACTAGAGTGCCTTTACGCGTATAACCCATTCAGGCAATACTTCCACTTCCTCATTCTACATTTTCCATAGCTTTTTTGAGGCAAAGCATTCCTATATCTTTATCCTTTAGCCTAATTCCGTATTTTCCCCATCTAACCTTTAATTCAACCTAATTTTCTTTCCCTACAATCCTTGCTGCTCCTTCTCCTCCTGAAGACATCCCAGTTACTACTCCACCTCCAGTGATAACTGATCCCCTCAGAGAAGATACTGATAGTTCACCAATTCTTTGTCCACCATCAATATCCAACTCCAGCCCTTCTTTTCTTGACTTACTATTAGCCAAGACTATGGAAACTGCTAGGGACACTTCTTCCTTTTCTTCTATCCCTATGCAGCCATCTCTTCATTCTACTAGAGCCCTTTCTGCACCACTAATGTCAATGGAAGAGATGAACATTTTTGAAGCTAGACTGGTTAGCCTTTTTGACATGTCTTCTACCATTCCAACAGCCAGTAATGAAACTAAGCCATTGGTTCTGGCTGATTCTCTTCTAGAAATTTTTGAGAGCTCCTCAACCATTAGTAGGGCTTCTTCACCTTCACTTGATTTGGGCATCTGTTTGGAGTTGCTGACTTTGTTCTCGAGGATCCTATTCGAAGCCTTGCAAAGATCTATTATAAAAAATGGTTTCCTCCAGTGTTGCAAAGTCATTGAGCAATCCAACATGGCTATTTCAAATCACTTGTCTTAGACAGTAGCTATTATTGACTTTTATGTCAACATCTGTCATGTTGCCAAAGCTGCAGAGGAGCAATTGTTGAGAGACCAGAAATTTGTTTCTCATGTACATGCTGAGGTATCTGAATTGAAAAAACAACATTCATCTGTCTCCCAATTTCGAGCCCAACTTTTAGAGAAGAAAGCTTAATTAGAGAAAGAGTTATCAGCAGTTAACCTGGCTTTGGATTGAACCGTTACAAAGCTGCAAATAACCAACAAGGATTGGTTGATCGAAGGCAGGAGATAACTACAGCTATTCAGTTGTTCCCATCTCTTAAAAGTAGAGAATCAATTGTAAAGGAACAACTGAAACATTGTACTGACTTTTGGGCCAACTTGTGGCTGCACGTACTTCATTCCTTATGAAATGAATTCTTTATTTATTATTTGAGTATTTTCATGTTTTTCTTGTTTAGCATTTACTATACTCCTTGTGTTTCCTATACAGTTGGATAATAAGGCTTCAAGTACCTGCCATTAATTTTCTTAGGGTGTACATACCCATTCAAAATTTCAAATGGTATGCTCCCCAAGGCAAAACTCTATGAACTTGATATGGTCCTTTCCAGTTAGGTGACCATTTGCCAAACTTATGGCTTTTAATTCCTATTAGGAGTATTATCTTTCATACCAAATCACCTTTATCAAAGCTAATGTGCTTGACTTTCTTATTATAATTTTTGGCTGCTTTCTTCTTTTGAAAGAGAATGCTAGAATTCTAGCTTCATCCACACTTTCCAATTCCAAGAACATGCTCTGATGATACTGCTCAGAAGCTAACTGGTCCTGGCACTTTACCCTCAAAGACTTTATGTTAATTTCTACAGGTAACACTGCATCATGCCCATATACCAAGGCATAAGGAGTAACTCCTGTGCTTGACCTTGGGGAAGTTCTATAAGCCCACAAAACATCCAACAGCAAATTATGCCAATCCCTAGGATTGTCTTCCACAACTTTCTGTATTCCTTTTTTCAAGGACTTATTGGATGATTCTGCTTGACCATTCGCCTGTGCATAATAGGGGGTGGAATTAACAAGACTAATTCCAAACTCTGTTGCAAAAGACCTTACCATGTTTCCATCAAATACAGTCCCATTATCTACAGTTATGGTCTGCGGGATACCAAACCTGTGAATAAGATCTTTAACAAATCCAATAACTTTAGTTTGGTCTATAGCCTTATATGGCTTAACTTCGACCCACATAGTGAAGTAGTCTGTGGCCACTAAGATAAAACAATGGTGTTTCGAAGAAGGTGGATGTATTTTCCCTATCATATCCATAGCCCAACCTCTAAATGGCCAAGGCTTTACAACTGCATGCAAATCAGTTATTGGTACATGTCTTATCATGCCATGCTTTTGGCATGCTTGGCAGCCTCTAGCATATTCTATACAATCTTTAAGGATGGTAGGCCAATAGTAAGAATGCCTTCGAAGCAGCCATCTCATCTTCACACTAAGCTAATGAGCATCACAGACGCCTTCATGAACTTCGGCCATGGCTATTAATGCTTCTTTTGGCCCTAGACATTCCAATAACAACCCATTCGCTCCTCTTTTGTAAAGAGCATTATCATATACTATGTATTGCATGGATTGTAACTTAATTTTTCTACTGGATTTCGAAGATGGACCAGTTAAGTATTGCATGATTGGGTGCCTCCAATCTTGATCTTGTAAGTCATTATGATTAACCTCCAACACAAAATCCCTTTTTTCTAGAGGTGGTATCAACTTCTGATATGTTGCTTGACTTATGTTTAATTGAGTGTCATCCATTCTTCTGAAATTTGAAGCCTTCTGAGCTATATCATTGGCTCTGTTATTCATGAATCTTGGGATGTAAGTCACATTTGCTATCTGAAACTGAGAAAGCAAATGTGATGCAGTGACATAATATGGCAACATGCTTGCACTTTGACATTTGAAAATTCCTTTCACTTGGTTGACTACCAATTGAGAATCTCCAAATATGTCCACTGCATGAGCTTGTAATCCAATTAGCATTTCCAGTCCCATTATTAAAGCTTCATATTCAGCTTGATTATTGGAACAAGTAATTTCATCAACTTTGAAACCATGTGTGGTTTCTATCCCTGTGGTGACTTAATCACTACACAAATCCAATAAGATCATTGGCTTTTGATCCATCAAACCACATTTGCCATGGCTCAATATTGACCATACCAAGATCCATTATTTCTTGGTTTTCTGTTTGATATGGATGGTCTGCCAGGAAGTTAGCCAAAACTTGCCCTTTTACTGCCTTTTGGGGGACATATTCTAGATGAAATTCTGATAAGACTAGTATCCATTTGCCAATTCTACCTCTCAACATGGGTTTAGATAACATATATTTAACCAAATCTATGGTTGCAATTACCAAGATAATTGTAGGCAACAGATAGTATCTTAATTTCATTGCAGCAAAATACAATGCAAGACATAACTTTTCTACAGCTGAATATTTACATTCATAAGAATTTAAAAACCTACTAAGGTAATAAACTACTTGCTTCTTGCCTTCTTCATTGTCCTGGGTCAAGAAAACTCCTAATGAATCTTCTCCTGCAGCAATGTACAACTTCAAGGGCTTATTACTCTTTGGTGGTATCAACACTGGAGGCTTGGCCAAGTAGGCTTTAATTCCTTCAAAAGCAGCTTAATGTTCTGCTGTCCACACAAAGTCTTCCTCATTCCTTAGTTTTAACAAAGAAGAAAATATTTTAGTTTTCCTTGCAGTGTTAGAAATAAATCTTCGAAGAAAATTAACTTGGCCAAAGAATCTTTACAACTCTTTCTTACTTGATGGAGGCTTGGCTTCTATGATGGCTTTGGCTTTATTTTGATCAATTTGTATTCCCTTCTTGTGCGCTACATACCCCAAGAAGTTTCCAGCTGATACACCAAAAGCACATTTGAGAGGATTAAGTTTCAACTTGAACTTTCTCATTCTCTTGAAAGCTGCTGTTAAATGAGCCAAATGCTCCTCCATAGACTGAGACTTCACAACAATATCATCAATGTAACACTCTAGGTATCCTCTAATGAGATCATGGAAGATGGTATTCATTGGCCTCTGATATGTTGCCCCAACATTCTTTAAACCAAATGTCATTTTTACCCATTTGAAGATGCCAATATTCCCAGGACATCTGAATGTTGTCTTGTGGACATCTTCCTCTGCAATGCAAATCTGGTTATAACTAGAATGCCCATCCATCATAGATAGTATCCCGTGTCCTGCTGAACTGTCTACTAATAGGTCCACTATGGGCATGGGGTATTCATCTTTTGGAGTCACCAAATTCAGATTTCTAAAGTCAATGCACACCCTTATCTTGTAATTCTTTTTAACTACAGGCACAATGTTAGACAACCATTCGACATACCTGGCTGTTCTAATGAAGCTTGCTTTAAGGAGCCTGAGAATTTCCTCATTCACTTTCTGAACCACTTCAGGACTCATCTGTCTTGGTTTTTACTTGTGTGGTCTGAAGTTAGGCTTCACAGGGAGCTTATGTTCTATCAATGACCTATCCAATCCTGGCAATTCATTATAGGACCATGCCAAGCAGTCTTTATAATTCTTTAAGACAACTAATAACTGGCTCCTATCAAAAGAACTTAACCAAGCACTGATGTAAGTAGGTTGTTGTGCAGAACCTTCCACTAAATTGATTTCTTTCAAGGGGTCTTGTAGTTGAGCATCTACTAATGCTCGTCTCCTGACTTCTTCTGCCCTCGAGGCAATTCCTTGGTTTTGTCCTGCTCCCATTTTCTTTGGTTCAACATCTTTGCCTTCTTCCTCATAGACAAAGTCTGCCCATAAGACTTCTTCTTCCTGTATTTCTTAGACTTTTGTTTCGATGTCCAATGCACAGTATTTATCAAAGGTCAAAAGTTTGACCTGTTGTTGTTTATGCTTTCAACCAACTATCATGGCTTGCTTCTCTTGTTCCTGAATTTTTAGGACTATTGCTTTTAAGTCCAATGCTGAAAACTTGACTAAAGCCAAGGGTTTGGCTTCTTGGGTTTCATCTTCTTGCTTACAACTAGGCGTCATTATCATTTTTGATGACGAATTCTTCATCAGCACTTTCCTGTACCAAGTGTTTCAGGTGTGCTACTTCCTCATCAGCCGTCACTTCGGCTGAACCATCAGGTTTTCTTAATATACTGAGTGGTGTTACTCCTTCAGTATACAACTTGGCCTCTGCAACGTTAGCATAAGCGACAAAAGGTTGAAGGTCTGCATTAATCTCCTTTGTCTCTCCATTGCACAAGGCCATCATTATCTTCTGATGTAAAGAGGAAGGCACACATTTGTTAGTGTGAATCTAATCCCTGCCAAGTAAAGCATTATACTTAGCATTGTTGTCAATAACAAAGAATGCCGTCATGCAATCTCTAGTTCCTACACTCAGGTTGATGGGCAAAATACCTTGAGCCATCTGTTTATCTCCAGGAAAGCCAGCAATGGTTGTGCTAGTTGGTATTAATCTGGGGTTTCTTTTTCCCAGTTTCTTCCAAGAAGATTTCGAAAGCAGGTTCACTGCTGCTCCATTATCCACCAATACCCTATTCATTTGTATCCCATCGAAAAAAGCCTTGATATACAAGGGCTTGACATGCTGTGTCATGGATGTTGTAGGATACTCAAAAGGATATGAGAGATCAATACTCACATCTTCCTCACTCTCGTCCTCAGTTTCCATTGGTGTGGCCATTTCTGATTCATCTTGAACCATACTAACCTGTGAATTTTCACTAGAAACTGGAATAGGGTCAATCTCCTGACCTTCTTGGTTTCCATCTTCAGCTTGGAACTCCTGCGGCAGTATGTGCACCATGTTTACTGATACTGGAGGAAATGAGCCAAACTGAACCTGTGGCTCCACTTGTTGCTTTTCCAAACTAACTTGTTCAGTTACTTCAGAAGCATCTTCCATGATGCACTCTGGCATTTCAGTATTGGTGACTTCCTTCGAGTGTTCCACACCTACTGGTTTTTTGACCAAAAAGGTCTGTTCAGTCATGAAGGCTTCAAACATTTCATCTTCAACCATTTCTTTACTTTGGCTTACTTGTACTTCTCCTTTTGTCTCAGTGTCGCTTTCCATCAAGGCCTTTTCAAGACCTGCTAAGGTGGATCTTTCCTTGGCTTTCAATTCAGTGTGAACTGTAGCAAACTGTTCCCTATTGGCACTTTTTTTTGTTTTGAGGAGCCAATTTTGGGCCTTCTTTTCTTTCTACCTGGCCTTTTGATTGAGCCAATGAAGAACTTTCTCTACTTTCTTTCTGGTCCCTCTGGTACTAGGTATACCTTCGTTGGATCTTCCTTCTTTGAGACTTGGAGATCATTGGAACCATATCTGGTTCCTTTGTTTTTGGGTGTTTTAGCAATACCCAATTGTTTGGAGCTGTCAGGGGAAGTTTAATCATTTTACCCTGATCTCCAAAAGCATTTTTTTGGGTAGGTATTTCCTTAGGTTTATTCTGCATGACAAACCAATCTGGAACCCTAGGTATCCATGAACCTACTAGTTTAGTTGCTGAATTAGCTCCTTTTGTCCTCGAAGCTAGCTTCGAAGCTGCTTGTGGAGGCCACTGCTTGACCTTGATTCCTTGTCTTGAGCCTAATTCAGGCCTTCTGTCAGGGTGATTACATTACATCTTGTTTGAGGCTGATCTTGGAGGCCAATTTTTGGCTCGGGTTCCATGAGTTAATCCCACTTCAAGCCTCCTTTTAGGATAACTGCCTTCCATCCTATTATAGTTGGGTGGCCTGACCTCATGCATAGGTCTCTTACCCTTAGAATGCACTTTAGTAGCTGATAGTTCAGCCAAGAATGACTGTTGTCTGGGACCAGTTGGGTATGGCCTCTTGTTGTAGGCATTGGTTGGTTTAGAGCGTCTTTGCACATCCCTGTAGTACTGTTTCCCATCTATTGGGAGGCCCTTCAACCATTTATAACTTAATCTACATCTGGGACACATCCTTTGTATGATAGCCGCCTCGAGAGAATCATTATCCAGTGCCTCTTCACTAGAGTCCTTTTGATCCGCAAAGTTCTGTCCATTTGCTGGTGAACTTCTGATATCTTTCTTAACAGCAGTATGGTTAGCAACATGCATCTGTACATTTACCTCCTCCAATTCTTTCAGGGATAGGTTTTGGAAGTCAGGCATTCCAACATTGGCTGTAGCTTTGCCAATCTCTGGGAATGAGTTAGTGTCAATCCCCATAGCCTTTTCTGCTTTGGTTGGGAATTTCAAACTCCCCTTTCGAATTTGTTCTTGGATCTTGTCTTGAAAAACAATACAGTTTTTAGTTGAATAAGACCAAGAATTGTGCCATTTACAATATATCGTTCCTTTAAGTTCTTCTAGGGAAGGAATTTTAACCCCCTTTGGTAGCTTTAGGAAATTCGCAGCAAGTAAATGATCAAAAATGTCATCTGTCTTTGTTAAATCAAAAGAATATTTCCTATGAAGGTCTTTATTTTTAAACTACTAGTCGATTGTAGTATCCTTATGAATTAATGCCTCATAGGTCATAGGCTCTTTCCCTACGATCTCTGCCGCATCAATCTCATAGTTAGGGTCTCTATAATAAGTCTTATATGATGCATTATTTCGATCTTGTTCTTCCTCAAGTAATGACTCATATCTAGACACTTTATAGGTTAATTTTACTAAATCTCGAAACTCAGTTGAGTCGAACTTCTTTCGAAGCGTAAACTCTAGACCATTTTGAGCCAATCTCACAAATTCAGGCTCTGGTAGAATGACCCTACACTTGTTTCGTGCTCTGTTAAATCTAGTAATAAATTGAGCAGCCTTTTCATCAGGCCTTTGACTCAACCTTACCAAGCCTTCCATAGAGACCTCTAGCTCTGTTTGGAAAAATTGAGCATGAAATGCCTCATCCATTTGCTGCCAGGTTTGGATGGAACCAGGTATAAGGTTAATATACCATACAAAAGCTGCCCCAGTTAGAGAATTTGGAAAAAGTCTTAACTTCATGTAATCATTATTAGTAAATTCACCACATTGGGCTGCGAACCTAGCAATGTGTTCTACTGTTGACTGGTTTCCATTCCCATAAAAGATAGTAAAGTCTGGTATTCTAAACCCTCTTGGGTATTCATGCACCCTATCCACCCATTCTGGATATGGCTTTCTATACGCAGGAGTTTGAACCCCCCGCACCATAGGTCCACACAATTCTCTGACAATATCAGCAATTTGGTCTATAGGAACCATATTTTGTACTTGTTGGACTACCACTGGAGGAACAAACACAAGATTTGGTGGAAAACCTTGTGCCTGAGGTCCTCTTTGTCCATAGGGAGGTATATTTGGGACTAGCTGTCCCTGTGGTGCTGGCTGCTGTTGAGGGTATGGTTGACCTCTCTGAGCCTGTCCTGCGAAAGGACCTGCGAAAGGTATTGTAATAGGAGGACTATGTGTTGTTTCTTTTCCAGTCGCAGGAAACCCTTCCAACTCCCCGGGTACGAATTCGAACAAAGAATTAGTAAACCCCCTTGTGCCAGGTATGGCTTCGAATATGGGATTTGGAAACATTCTCATGCCATTTTCTTGTGTTGGCTCAGATCCACCAATTTGCATGGCTTCACTGTTAAGTACTGAGGCATTTTGATTTGTTATAAGCCTCGAAAGAGGCTCATACCAAGACTGAGGTGATGGTCTTTCATAATTTTGATTACTAGTTTGACCATTAGTATGTCCATTACTTTGCATAGGCTGTTGTAGCTTAACTTCTTCGCGCCCCCTTTTCGGAGAGCTCGAATTGGTTCTACAGTTCGGACTCCTGTCACAGTTCTGAATCTAATCTCATAAAGTGCAATGTGAGACTGATAAACACCAAAGAGTCCAGTCCGGCAAATCATTTTGGAAAATTGATTTTGAATCAAATAATGCCAAAACTGGACTGCGTTGCCAGATTACAGAGTCGCCACCTAAATATTTTGTTTTTAGAAAATTTAGGAAACCCTGACTCGTGCCAAAGGCCATATGTCCGTCATCACCAAAGTTGCCTTGGCTCGAGAACTTGGGTACGAGAGGGGAAGGTCTTGAAATGAGCACCCTCGCTCGCCCGATCAAAGATCGGCCTCTACTATTATGATATGTTGTTTTATAAATACAGGTGTTCTTATTCTAGTTTATTAGCTAACTTTACTATGTGACGCACACAAGCAAGTATAGACTAAAATCGCAAGAATTGGAACAAAACAATTCATCTTTGTTTTTTAAAATAGTTTGAAATTGCCACCCTCAAGTGGGCTAAAGCGCGGATTTGCCACCTCAAGTGGGCTTAAAACACACATTCGATGAATTTTTCCAATTCAAACAATCAAGCCTTCATCCACAGGCATTCATGTAGTTTATCAAGTAAGAAATAGCCTCATGGAAAGCATGCTATCATGGCAACACTCATACTCATGCAAGTATGCTAAAGCGTAAAGACTTACCGAGTACTCCAAGCCAAAAACAAAAGCTAATTAGAAAAAAATGCATGATCCTAACTATACAAGACGCCTAATGCAACACATGCAATAATGCAATTAATAGGCTCAGCTACTAATATGGCATATGATACAATTTGATAACATGCTTTGAAACACGTATTCAAATAAGCATTGAATTGACAATGCCGTTTGAATGATGCGCCGAGCCTCGGTGCATGCAATACAAATGAATGATGCAAACATGCAAGCATAAGGTATGCTAATTGAAAATGTCCCTAATCTAACCATCGAAAACGATTAAATAAAAGGGAGAAAGACATGGGGTTGGAAAACATGCACACACACACGCACACTCACACTTATTACAACATTATGCCCTCGCGAAGGAGGGTCCGAATGAATAAGAGCCAAGCTAATCTAAGCTAAGCTAACCAAACTAATCTAATTAAACTAATTAGACTAATTATTGCAAATCAATCGAATAACTAGTAAACTAATTACTAATTATTACAACACTTTAACTAATTAGCAAACTAGTTATTTAAAACAACATGTATACTAACTAAACATGCGAGATATTAAGCTATGTTGCCACTGCTCTGCTTCGGGAAGTGGAGGATGCATGCACACGGTTCTCGCCCCGAAAAGCCTTCCGGTTTGCTCTTGAGAGGCTCTGTTTGCAGGGTTGACTACACTCCAGAACCTTCTGCTCCAACTTATCAATTCAGTGTTGAGGATTGCACCAGTGGCCTGCCGGCCATGAATGCTTTCTGCCGGCCCCCTGCCGGCCAAAAATGTGCCTCTGCCAGCCAAGGGTGAGCCACTGCCAGCCACTGGTGCTCTGAGTTACCACACTGCAACAGAGCACAAACAGAGGAAAATAGAGGGTTTTCTAAAGGTATGTTTGTACTGTGCCCCTCCTCATCATCTCAAAACATCAAATGAATGGCACTCTTGGATCCAAAACCACCAATCAAGCATTTTCAATGCATGATGGCCAAAGATCCAAGTTGTACACTTTCAATAAATGCATAAAAACAAGACTTTAAACCACTACCTTGTCATGGATGATCAAAGGCAATGGAGACTAAGGAGATTGGCTCACTTCATCACTTTGAGTATGAAATGCTCCAATCTACCTTGTGTTCAATATAACGTCTGATTGAACACATGCAATGCAACACAACATGCCTAACTTGCTCAAGTTTTACTTGTCATGTTTTATTTACTCATTTTAATTACCGATCCATTCTTTAACCGGTTAAGTCCAAGGTGAGTGTCCTCTAATGAGTGAGGGGTCAACCAAAGGATGACTTAAGACATGAGAGAGATCATGCCGTTGGTTAGTATAAACCCTCAAAAGAGGATTAAAACCATTAAGCACAAGTCTCAATCTCAAGCTTAAACACGACCTTAAGGCTAACCAACCCTCAAAGCAAATGAAAAAGTGAAGAAATGAGGGAGGTTGTAGATATTTCAGTGCTAAAATGACATGCAAAATGATACTACAACATGCAAGTAACTCATGCACAACATGTTTAAAAGCCAAAAACACCAAACTAGTGAAGATCATTACACAATAGGCATGCAATACAAAGCTCAAAAGGGACAAATAGTCCAAAATAGTCCTAAAACAACCTAAAAGGAGTCCTAAAACATGCTTGAAGTAAGCTAAAAAAGGCTAGAATGAAAGGTCAACATATAGTACAAACTAGACTATTAAGCACAATTGCACTACAAGCATGCAAGGCAAGCCTCAAGGGGCCAAACCAGCTCAAAACAGAGCTTAAACATGCCAAAATAATAACAAAAACATGCTGAGATTAAGTCACAAAAAGCTAGAAAAACATGGTCACATGTTAAGCTACCTACACATGCAAACAAGACACAAGGAGGGGAGGCTACCCCCTCCCATTTTGGACCTCAAAATAATGTTTTTACCATTGAAAATCCCCTGGAATTCAGTGGTTAAGAGAGCCAAAAAAGTTGTTTTAGAAAGCTTTGAAAGATGACACAACAACTTAACAAGCAAGCTACAAGAAGGGTGGACTACCCCTAACTCCAAACAAACCTCAAACCACTATTTCAAACCATAAAAATAGAGATTTCGGAGGTCAAAACCAGCCTCAAAATAGTATGCAAAGATGGCAAAACAAGTGTTTAAATTAGGCTTAAAATACAAGTGTCCTACCTCTTGAAGACAAGATGCTATTTAGGCAACAAAGGCAAGTCAAACCAAGCCAATATCCTCTTCTAGAGCTCAAATAAGACCTCAAACAACCTCAACACAATGATGATCAAGTTTGATCAAGGGCTTACATGCAAGAGTGTAGAGAATTTAGGCTTTAAGGCATAAAATATCAAGAGAGTGAGGATTCTAGAGAAAGAGAGAGAGAGAGAGAGAGAGAGAGAGAGAGAGAGAGAGAAATTTTTTTGTCTTCAAAATTTTCAACCCTTCACATGCAAGAGGAAGGATTCTATATATAGAAGATACAAAATCCCTTCAAAGAGATCCATCCATACACGTGCAAGAAAATGGCTCAACCTGTGCAAACAACTGGCACAAAATATCAGAAAATATCTACTAATACACTGGTGGCCGGCTGGCTATCAGTGATGGTCGGCAGGGGCTCATTGATGGCCGACAGGGCACATCAATGGCCGGTAGTACATCAAAAATAACATGCTAAAAGGACCAAAACATGGTCCAAAAATGAGATAGAATTGATACAGGGTTTGGAAAGCTCAAACCTGTGGCGTTTCGCCGCGGATTTCGAGCGCTCGACGAGCAATCAAACTTGTCACTGGATGTACCTACAAGAATATCCAAGTCTTGAGGACGGTCAAAAATGGGGTGTCTACAGTTGCCCCTCTTTGACAGAACTCAGAGTCACAAAGATGACGTGAGTGAATGTCAAAGCCTAGAGACGACCCATTTTAACAAGGTTGCAAGACTTAGACAAACATTCAAAATACCAATACATAGTGGCGCCCACAGGCTGGGGCAAAATGCATATGATATGCACAATGCAAGAACATAACTTATGATCATGCAATAAGGCTGTAATGAAGCATTTAAATGCAAGCGTTATGCACGAAGAAAATGCCACATTTTAAGCAAACCAACAAGATATAGTAATCTCATACACGAAAAGAAGTAAGCAAATAAACACGCCACACGTGAGAATCACAAGCCGAACCGCACCTCGTGCAGGAAGGATGTTAGAAAATTATATAGTCTTAACTGCGCCTTACGTAGGAAAGGCTAAAAGCGACTGTCAGGCGCACCCAAGGGCTCAAACAAAACACATCCTAGCGCGTCATACGCAAGAGGAGAAAAGGAAGTGGTGTAAACACCGGAGGGTGGTATAAACCTCGGAGCACGTCCCAATGTTTCTAACCAAAGAGAGTGGTATAAGCATTGGGCACACGTCCCAAACGCTTCTAACCGGGGGGGGTGGTATAAACATCGGGTACACATCCCAACGTTTCTAACCAAAACAAGGTGGTATAAGTATCGGGCATACATCCCAAATGCTTCTAACCGGGGGGGGGGTGGTATAAACATCGGGCACACGTCCCAATGTTTCTAACCAAAGAGGAGTCGGTGTAAACACCGGGTGTACCCGAATGTTTCTAACCAACAAAGAGCTCAAGAGGGGGGCAGGAATGATCTTACCCGGAATCCCTGAATGAACCATACATACAATATCGTGCATGTAAAGAAAGACACTTAACAAGTGTGATGCGATAAGAATGCATGTTCTATGCAAGACGAATAACTGTGGCACAACGTTAGATGCATGTTTTATGCACAACATGCAAGAAACGAAATACAAGCATATTCTATGCGGCGTAAGCAAAAGCATGTTCCATGCAAAATAATCAACAATACATATTCAATGCAATCGTGCATATTTGAAGCAAACATGGTGATGCATGTTCCATGCAACAATTCAAAACGCATGTTCCATGCAACGGCAAACAAATGCACATTCTATGCAACGAAAAAATCACGTTTGGTAAAAATATCTCAAAGGCAACTTTCGATTTACCTCTCGGAAGAGTTGCAATATGTTAAAAATGATACACCTTGCTTAAATTGATGAGTGATGACCATTGCGCACTGGAAACGCAATTCTGAGCTTTCGCAAAGGCATTCTGAATCAAACACTGAACACCCCTTGCACTTT
The DNA here is from genome assembly GCA_030407325.1 of Camellia japonica. NCBI lineage: Eukaryota > Viridiplantae > Streptophyta > Magnoliopsida > Ericales > Theaceae > Camellia > Camellia japonica. Next base: position 39,424,760 of record JAPPVO010000017.1, read on the forward strand.
TTAGAATCCAAGGACACAAAACAGACCCAAAGATGCAGGGGAAGCTTGTGGAACCCTGTCGGCCACCTGCCAGCCACCAGTGCACCACTGCTGCTGTGATAACCCTGGTCTATATTATGCTAATTAATCTTAATTGTGATTGTGATTATGTGTTTGATATGATTTTGAGTGCCATTTATATGAATATATATGGTTTTGAATTTCTATTTGTTCACCATAGGAAAATCTGGTTGATTTAATTGCTCTAGAATTTAATTGAAGGCCTTATCGGCCACAGAAGCCAAAATTGACTACGCCATTGTGATTGGCACAATTTTTAGAGCCTACGGTGAAATTTAATTGCAAATTTATTCAGAATGAAATAATTAGATTCAGAACGATTAAATTAAGCTCAATTGCTTAGCCTTAATCAAATTTAATTAGGCACACATATATAAGGGTCTTATTACACTTAATTCCTCCTCTTGAATTCATTTTGGCTGAGATTAGCTCTCTAGAGAGAGAGGGAACCGACTTTGAGAGAGAGAGAACACATCTTTGTGTATTTTGGCTCAAGATTTGTGAATTTGGAAGCTACACTCAGGAATTGAAGCTCCTAGGTGAGTAACCAACCCTTAATTCATGGGTTTGAGTTTGTAACCATATGATTTCAAAAAGAATAGGTGACCAAGAACAAGAATTGTGTTATAATTGATGAATTTGAAGTTAATATGCACATGCATGTATAGAATTACCATGATTTTGCATAATCAAGCATGTATCAAGTTGAATATGGGAATATGAGTATTAAAGCATACATGCAAGCATAGTTTTGTTGATTTTCATGGTTATGAGCATCATTGGTGCTATTTGAAATGGAATTGGGGTCAAAGACTAACATGCATGTTGAATTGGTAGAGATATGAATTTTGGATGAAGTTTGAATGTATGGGTTTGATTATACAAAAGAAATGAGGATTTATTTGAGAATTAGATTGTGATTTTGAACAATTCGGTCCCATACACTTATATTTTCATGCGGTATAATGTGTTTGCATGTTTTGAACCAAAATCATGAGTTTTGGACCTTTGAAGGTCGAGTTTGAGCTTCAAGAACAGTTCTAGAAAACCCAAAATTCATGAAGTCCGCTCGAGCGGGGGAACCGCCGCTCGAGCGTGAAATGTGAGCTCCCATAATTTTTTTTGCAGACATTGATGTCCGCTCGAGCGGGGATATTCACGCTCGAGCATGAGTCACATATGTCGACCCTCAGCTCGAGCGTCCGAAGTCACGCTCGAGCGTAAATATGAGGCAACCAGTACTTTTGCAGACAAAAGGGGGCCCGCTCAAGCAGGGAAACCTGCGCTCGAGCGGGGAACCCTGTTTCAGAAATTTTGTAAAGTTGAATTGAGTTTTGTTTTCCGTTCTCTTCACTTCTAAGCACCCTTAGGCATGCATTAAGCATTATAAATGAATTAAAAGGGATAAGAATGAAGCCTAAGAGGGATGTATGAATTAAGAATGGATTGAATCGTTTGTGACCCATATATGTGTTATGTATTGTGTAGGGTCAAGCTCAAGGGCAAATCTTCCAACAGATCACTGTGAGTAATATCTTAATAAAGATATTTTGAAGTATGTTATTTGTCCAATTGCTTATCTCCATACAATTCCTATAAGCTTGTTAATTTGAATTGTGGACAAATGTTTGCTATGCCATATGGTTGGGCCAAAGGCCGTTGGATACAGTTGATTGGGCCGAAGGCCGTTTGATATGAATGAATGAATGGGCTGAAGGCCGTTTGATGAATGAATGGGCCAAAGGCCGTTGGACATGAATGAATGGGCCGAAGACCGTCTGACATGAATGATTGGGCCAAAGGCCGTTTGATATACATGAATGAATTAGGCTCGAGGCCGTTTGCTAAGGAACGAAGTGGGCTAGAGGCCGTTTGATATGTTCGGGCTTGAATTGCCTAATGTACTAAAATAATGCACTAAATAGAATTCTACATGGGCCCAAGGCCGTTTGATATATGTGAATCTCATTTGCGTACCTTCTTTATTTGATATTATTCACTAGGCTTTCGCTCACACTTATTCATGTGTATGTAGGTGAGCAAAGAGATGTCCAAACCCAGCCCCGGTGAAGTCTGTGAGAAAGGTCAAGTTTTGGAGAGTCAGCCTAATTGTCTTACGCATGAGACTTACTTTCGCCTCTTTTGATCTCTTGTTGTTATCTCGTTGTGTTGGCGAAATGTTGGATTACCTTTGTATATAAGTTTTGGTTAGACTGACTAAGACTTGAATGATCCTGTGTGTGTATAACACTTTTAGTTGATTTCTTTTGGTGTGAGTTATTAATGAATGCAGATATGAGTTATTTGATGTGCCATGTAAGCACGACTCTATGGACAATTTGCAAGTTTGCTTCCGTTTGGCCCCTTAACTCTGATGGAATACGTATTGTTTGGTTTGAGGCCGCAGGTAATCCCTTGATTACTGGTTGGTTATGACCTTAATCGATGGGGGCGAGTTCGGGTCATGACAGCCGGCCATCGATGGCAGATTTGGGCAAATTTGACTTTTCACACTTGGGTCTTTAAGTACACAACTTTAGACTTCATTTCCCCACAAACCCTTGCACGAAAATCATTCCTTTTACTCTTTAGGTACTCCTTCTCTCTAGATCCACGCGTTTTCCAACACCCTAAAAACATTTTCTTCACTAACACCCTTTAGTTCTCTTCACTTTGAACCGATCAAAATTTGATTTTGACGCTTCTTTCCTCATTTCCACCATTTTAGGCTCATTCTCCTCGAGTTTCTCTCAAGGTTAGTACACTTTTCCCGGCTTTGAATTTCTTTGACTTTTTCTCTTCCCTAGGGTTGACTTTTTCAAAGTTTCACCATTTTTCTGCATTTTTCCTCATTTCTGCTCATTTTTGCACCTATTTTAGATAGCGGATGATGTTCCTCACGACGGGGCTCTCCCCGAGCTTCCTCCAGTAGACTTCGAGACAGACTTTGAGGCCGAGCCAGAGGCTGACCCGGAGCTATTACCGCTGAGTATACACCCCTTCGATCCAGCGAGGTATCATCCTCAGACTCACATAGTGCCTACCGCAGGAGGCATCAAATCCTTTATTGACTTTGCTGAGGATGCGCCAGATGACCTCCTATTGAGAGAGCCAGCGTCTCATTTGTCGACCATCACCGTAGAGGTATGAAAACTGTCTTTTCTGTAGTATTACCTTTAACTGTTTACATTTCTTGCACTGTTTTGATCAGATTGCATCTCATGCACTGCCTTGATCTGACCGTACTATCATTGCTTGACCTATTTGATTGTATTTTTCATCGCATGAACTGTTTGCATCTTATGCATTATCACAGGACGAATCCCGCTCATTCAGAGGCTATGGCACAACGACCGCTCAAGACTAGTACAACGAGCTCCCAGTTGGGGTTCGTGACATTATTGATGAGACAGGTTTCGGTATCTTCTGCTCCAGCCTGACTCGGGTTGTAGTGAGTTGTCTTCTCTTAGGGGCTCTAGTGGAGAGGTGGTGGGACACCACCAACTCCTTCCATTTCTCTACCACGAGGGTGATGATGATGACCCCTTACGACTTTGCCATGATCACTGGCTTGGGCGTAGGGGGTGATTCGATCCCTCTCGACCCTGACATGGGGGAGTGGGAGGCAGTATGGGTCACGCTGCTAGAGGTATATCCACCGACACTCCAGTCAGGCATGGTCCGGTATAGCTGGTTTGAGGAGCAGTTTAGAGGGGCTGCGGCCAAGACAATCGAGGAGACAGAGCAGTATGCTAGAGGCTTTTTCATGTTCCTTTTCGGTACCACTTTGTTTTCGAACATGTGGAATACCGTGGGCCTATATCTGTTAAGCACCTTGGTAGTGCTCTATCGAGTTCAGTTCTATGATTGGGGCGGAGCCGGCCTTACCACTTTGTACGGATATATGAGCTCGACTTCTCGCATGAGTGAGAGCTTGATTGGAGGCTACTGGTGGGCTTGGGAGGTACACAACTTAGTTCCCCCTTTTCACTTTACCTTTTATGTTTAGCATTTGTTGCTTTACATTTGTCCAACACATGTACTTTATGTTCTGCATTCTCTGCATCTGCTCATACACTGTATGCTTTTTACTTCGCATTTTCTGCATCTGCTCATATTGTATGCTTTCTGCTTCGCATTTTTTGATTTGCATTTTCTGCATCTGCTCATACTGTATTGATCGCAGATCATCGCACTTTTCCTACTGCTATAGGTGTACGCATACTTCTCGGCTCTTGCTCTAGAGCCTATAGAGGAGGTTCCAACGACAGTCCCATTTTCTTGGGTATACAACAGTCTGCTCCGCCGTAGGACCCGGGAAAACTTCATGTTTTTCCTCCAGTATTTCGATGTGGTCGCGGCGCACGAGGTAACCCAATAACAAAGTCATCTTACTTTTCAATCCATTTGAATCCATACATTAACGATTAACAGCAACTAATCATCTGTTCATTTTCATTTCAGATCACATGGCAGCCCTGGGCCGTGATATCGTCAGGGCTTTGAGCCTAGTATGATACAGCTCGGGTCGTCACCCGCCATCACATTCTTCTCGAGGGCTCGATTTTCTGCACCTGGTTCTTGGGCGAGCGCTTCGTGCGCCAGACTTTGGGTCTGCCTGCCCCATTCATATCGATGGCGCCTCCAGTATCCATGAGAGCGATGCACAGACTATCTGTTAAGGAGGTGATCCAGTTCATGGTAGGGCTAGAGGCGGATTATTTCCGTGTAGAGGGTGGTTATGCGACCTTCATCCAGACACACCTGATGCTGCCTCTGACCGGCGTTCGCAGGGACGAGGCAGTGAGAGCTCCTGTTGTGAGGGTGACACGCAGAGCTAGTCGGGTGAGCATAGCCCGTGGCAGAGGGATTCCTCAGGCAGGGCGAAGGGCTGGTTGGTCGGAGCTTTCGACCGAGCTGACAGGTTAGTGGTACTTTGGAGCGGCCTATCAGATTCCCGATCGAGCCTCCATTGCCTGGTCACAGATATGTTAGGGTAACTGACGCGCCTCCGTATGCACCTCAGTCTTTATTTCATTTTACATTCTTGCTCAGATACTCAGACATTCATTCATTCCAGATACTGATCATTCCAACTTGCATTTGTAGCCCTCCACAGAGTACGCTGATGGGTTACTCGAGATGTTGGCCTCATTCGAGGGCATGATCTTGAGGAGGGAGTCGATACTCGGCTTCCATGGCATTGAGGTAAAACTTTTCAGTTTTCTTGTATTTCGGTCATCATATTTCTACTGATATACTGAAACTGACATCTCAACTGAACACCTCTTCACCCTGCACTGATACACTGCATGTATTGATCACATCTGACACACTGCATTCTCACATTGCTTTCATACTCTGCATGTATCTATTCTGCACATCACTCTTGCATCTGATACACATACTATGGCTGATATATACCAACTGCCTTTTTAGGTCCCACCTTTACCGACGGCAGCAGCAACAGCCGCAGTAGGACCTTCAGCACCTCTTCCAGCTGCTTGGAAGAGAGGGAGACAGGCTCCGGTACGCAGCCGAGGCAGAGCTAGGGGTGGCGGCGACGGGAGTGGCCCTTTAGAGCCCATCTTAGGTGACGATGATGATGAGATGAGCAAAGGTGAGGAGGCTGCGAGTCTACAGTCAGAGTCATCTGAGGACGGAAACGACGATGCCGGCTCGGATTCTGCTACTGGTGAGGCTGCGGAGGCTGAGGAGGGCTCTGGTTCAAACTCTGATTCGAATTCAGACAGTGGCACCGATGGAGACAGTGCTTCAGAGTCCGCTCCACCAAGGAAGAGGACGAAGAGGGCCTCTCGAGCCTGAGATAGCTGGCGCTGATCTACCTATGCTTTTGACTTAGTTTCTTTTTGCTAGTAGTATTGGCACTTTGTACAGTTTAAACGAGTTTTATTTCTTTAAAAACTTGTACTCTTTTGCAAAAAAGTGACCATGATCGAAATGAAAACAACTTTTGATTAAAAAGTGTTATATTTTGCATTCTGAGCATCGCATACCATCGCATAGCATAAAAAGAATTGAGTTTGGCCTCGTTTGAAAACTGCGCATTCAATTAGCATTGTCTTAATCAAGTAGTGAATCGACCAACAACTAAAATAACAAATAGAGTAAAACAACTCGATAAACAAAACAACAACTCGACAATCAATACAAATACAACTCGAAAAGCAAGACAAGAACTTGACAGGCTAATCAATGTAAATACAACAGCAAAACCAGACAATTATGGCTTAAATAAACATGCGCAAGCCCAAAAGGACTGAAAACAAGACCTCAAAAGATGCGAATAACAGAATACACCTGTTGCAAGCAATTGAATCTTCACAAAGGGGATCAGTGAGCTTGAAAGAGAGGCTGCCGGCTATGAAGGATGGCCTGCCGGCCATTATTTTCCCTCTGTCGGCCATCAATGTGCCCTTGCCGGCCATTGATGAGCCCCTGTTGGCCATCAATGAGCCCTACCGGCCATCAATGTGCAGAACCTCCGAAACGTTGACATCTGGCCTCCACTCACTGCCTTATCTTCTACAAAAGCTCCAGCTTCGTGGTTTCTTCATTCCAACTCTATTTTTGCCCCAAATGGAGCCATTCTTTGCCGAAAAACTCTCAAATTGGATTGCAGCTTTAGATGGCTCGGAAAAGTTAAATTTCTGAGATTTTGGGATAAATGCACTATTCCCGCTGAGTCGTACCTCGTTGTGTTTTCCGTTCCTCCACGCCGCGGCTAGATGTTGGAACCCGGTTACACATGTTTTTAACTTCGGGGGACAAAAGATATGCCCCACAATCGAAGAATTCCAAGTTTTGATGGAATCCAAGCGTGACGAGGAAATCTTGCCCCAGTCGCATTTTGGCCACATCCAGGCTTTAGGACGAATGTGTGGGCTCACTTTACATGATGCTCGATCTTTGGTTCACAACGGGGAGTTGGATATTCCCAGCTTGATTTATCGGTTTTCTGATGTTGGCAACCGCGACGATCGCCCCTGGCAAAGTTTTCGGCAACATGCCCTTTGCTTGTGTATGTTGGCTCATTTTCTGCTTGCCCCCGGCTTCGGAGGGTCTAGCATTCGCTTGATCGAAGTTGCCCAAGGCTTGAAAGAGGGCAAGAACTATATTGGCTTGACACTAGCCGAGACTTTGATGGGCTTGGATGCTTTCCATCGCTGGGAGACAACCAAGTTCGCAGGAAGTCCACTACTCTTACAGGTAATGTTTCCCACCCTTCCCACATGTGTTTCTCATATCACTCAGCCCTCAGGCTCCGTTTTTCTCTCAAAACCCTTTCTCACTTTTTTCTCCACATACACCTCTCTATTCTTTAATCTCTCTTATTTTTCGTCCCTCCCTAGGTATGGCTCATGGACAAGTTGAAAGTAATGGACTCTTGTCCTGCATATTCAACGCGCGGCTATTTCTTTCACCAACGTCTAGTTGATTTCCCAAACGAGAGATGGTGGTGCCACTGGATGTGCAACAGATCTACTGTTGACATTGCTTGGCGTTGCCCCTGGTTTGATCTGCCTGAGATGAGCTACATCATGTCTTGCCAGCCTGGCATTCAGTTGGTTGGTTTGACACACTGTGTCTTCTACTTTCCATTCCAATTCAGGCATCAGTTCGGACACGACCAGACTTGCCCAAAAGAGGGGGTAGAGTACCCAGCTCCATTTCCAATCCGAGGTTCACAACTAGCTCGATACCTCACTACATGGGGGACAAGAGAACTTCTGGCTCCCGCTCCCAATTTCAGTTATGCCCTTTCTGGCGAATGCATAGCTTGGCTTGAAGATGACGCACAAACCGGGCCTACTTTAGCATCTGAAGCTTCCACAAGCTTTGGGAGGGGGCACAGGAACACCTGACTCATCGATGCCCCAAGTTTATTGCTTTAATTTGTACTTTCAAGTTTTCCTTTTGAATGTAATAAAAATCAACTTTGATTTGTATCAAGAGGCAGAGAACTCTGTATTGAAATCAATGAAATTGAAGGTTGTGGGTGTAACAAGTCCGCGAGGGACCTCAATGCTACAGTTCGAACTCGTTTTGTCACGGTTCTTAATCTTGAACCGAAGAGTCCAAATCCGGCAAATCGTTTTGAGAAAACAGATTTTGAAAGAAGTGCTAAACATGGACTGCTTCGCCAGATACAGAGTCGCCACCTAAATATTTTTTATGGGGGAATTTAGGAAACCCTGACTCGGTGCCAAAGGCCACGTGTCCGTCATCACCAAAGTTGCCTCGGCTCGGGAACTTGGGTACGATTGGAGAAGGTCAGCTATGAGCACCCCCTCTCGCCCGATCCGAAGATCGGTCTCTACTAACCATGATATCCAATTTTGAAAACATTATGTGTTCTTGTTCCGGTTATTAGCCTAGAATTACTATGTTGTGCGCACAGCAAACAAGTATAGACTAGATCGCCTAATTTGGAACAAAACATTGCATATCCGTTTGTTTAGAAAACGTTTTGGAATTTGCTACTCGCAAGTAGGCTAAAACACGGATTTCAGTGAGTTGTTCCAACTCAAACAATCCAACCTTCACCCACAGGCATTTAGGCAGTTTATATCACGTAAGCATCTAGCCACATGGTAAGCATGCTGTCATGTTAACATTCACACTCATGTGAGATGCTAAAGCATAAAATACTTACAGTGTACTCCGTGCCAAAACAGTAAACTAGTTAGCAAACATGCGTGACCCTAGTTCATGTTCAAATGGCTAATGCAACGCATACAGAATGTCGCTAGAATAGGCTCGGCTAATCTAAGGATGACATGTGAAATGCACAGATGGCATGTATTCAAGTTAGATTTGAAATATTATGCATTTAGCATGATGCGCCGAGCCCGGTGCATGCAAGACAAATGTATGGATGTACGCATGCATAGCATAAGGTATGCTAAAGTAAACATGTCCTAGTACTAACCATCAAAGCAGGTAAGTAAAAGGGAGAAAGAAGTGGGGGTTGAAAGACGTGCACATACGCACCTACACTTATTACAAATTTGCCCCCGCTCGGAGGGACCGAAAGAATAATACAATTAATTACCTACAAGCTAATTAATTATTACAGACCAATTAATTAATTAACAAATTAACTAATCTAATTTAAGCAATAAACAGCAACCTCGGGAAGAGGGTCCAATGCATGCGCACTCGGCTCCGCTCGGAAAGCCACTGCCATGCACAAGTTGCCTCTGTTTTGACTGTCATCCTCCTCTAAAGACTGCACAAATCCCAGGGTTGCTTCTCTGAGTGCTGTAGAACACCACCGGCTAAAGGATTGGTCACCGGCCATGTATAATGGTCACCGGCCACAAAATACTCCATCGGCCAACAATGGATGGCCGGTCGGCACTGAAGATGGCCGGCCGGCCAAATCTCCCCTTGTAGACCCTCTTCAAGAATGGAAGACCAGCTGCTTCTTTGGCTCAAACCAGCTCCAAAACTTCAAAAACACCCTCAAGGGCCTCAGCTCCAAGAGAAGGTGTGATGGTGGGTGTTTGTGTGCAAAACTAAGGCAAAACACTCACTAAACACAAAGAGAGAGAGATATAGAGATGGAGGATATATAAGCCCTAACCCTAAAACTCAAAACCCTCTGAAAATGCTGTCCAACTTGTCTAACCCTAAACAAGAGAGAAGAGGCTCCCTCTTATAGACAATTTTGTCTTGTAAAGCTTCCAAAGGAAGCTAACAAGAGGGAAATCCCTCCATACACGTGTATGGAGGGGGTGAAAGTGCATGCCAGCTGCATGAAAATATCTGCAAAAGCAGATGCACAATAGTCGGCCGGCCAAACATGCAATTGACAAAAAAAAGATAGCCGGCCGACCATCTATAGTGCCGGCCGGCCAAACATTTGGCCGGTGGCAACAAAACACAGCCGGTGGCCTCAAGCCATGGCCGGTGGAGTGTGGGGATGGCCCACAAGCCATTCCTGCCCCTTCAAGGCAAAGCACAAGTGTTTGGTGCAAAACCAGACACGAAACAGTCGAGTCGAGAGATCCTGAGGCAAGGCGCGTAGCCGAGACCTCCGGGAACTCAAGACGAACACAAACATGGATGATCACCGAGTGTTCGAGCGGTGACGTCCAAGTCTTGAGGACGGTCAAAAATGGGGTGTCTACAGTGGGCACTGAAAATTTTCCTTTTGGTCCAAAAATGGTCTAAGTTGTAAAAAGATTATTTTGAACAAAATCAATTTTTATTAAAAATTTTCAAAACCATTTTCGATAAGAATCACAACTGGACACACCCGGAGTCTATCCTTGAAATGTACAACCCCGAATCCAATAACTAGAAAGTTGCCCCTTATCTGAAGAGCACTGCACTGTAACCAGCTCTCATAGCAAAGATCATAACTGAACTCTTAGATGTAGAAAAGACAAAGATGACCAAAACAATCTTATGGACACAGTTGATTTGGAAGTGTTTATAGCTGGACTTCAAAATGAAGTTGCCTACGTATCCGAAGATGGGAATCAAGCCTTACGTACTTCGGTTAGGGTTCACTCGGGTTTTAACACTCTTTTTTTGCGCTCTAACTTTTGTCGAGGCCGCCCTTTCTGGGTTTTCAACCTTTCGAGCTCAGTTTTTCTTTTTCTAATTTTTCGTGCTCTAACTTTTGCCTAGGTCGCCCTTTCGGGTTTTCGACCTAGCGAGCCACTCAAGGGTAGTATTTCTTCAACTTGTCCATATTGATTGGTTGGGAGAATTCGAGTCCATCTAAGTCCATAAGAATGACAGCTCCACCCGACCAAATAGATTTTATGATGTAAGGACCAGTCCAATTAGGTCTGAACTTGCCCCTAGGGTCATGGATGGGAGCTCGGTTGTCTTTGAGCACCAAATCCCCTTCTTTCAGATTTCTGGACTTAACTTTCTTGTTCAAAGCCCTGGCAATCCTGCGTTGATAGCCTTGGACGTGGTACAGTTCTTTCAGCCTCCTCTCGTCGAACATCATTAGTTCCTCGAACCTGTTCTGCTGCTAATTCGCTTTTGTTAACTAGCACTCAGCCATAACTCGCAGCGACAGAACTTCAACTTCAATTGGCAAAACAGCTTCTATCCCATAAACTAGAGAATACGAAGTTGCCCCAGTAGATGTTCGAATTGATGTTCTGTAGCCCCAAAGAGCAAATGGTAGCTTATCTAGCCAGTCCTTATAGGTTTCCACCATCTTCTGTAGAATGTGCTTGATGTTCTTGTTGGCAGCCTCAACAGCTCCGTTGGTTTGCGGCCGATATGTGGATGACTTATGAAAAGTCACGTTGTATTTCGCTAACAAGTCGATCACTTCTTTCTTGAAGTGGGAACCATTGTCCGAAATGATCTCATTCGGGACCCCATAATGATAGGTGATATTATTCCTGATGAACTTGGCTACATGCGACGCTTTCAGCACTGCGTAGGATTGGGCCTCGATCCACTTTGTAAAATAGTTTATTGCCACCAGGATATACTCATGCCCGTTTGACCCCTTCGGAGTAACTGCCCCAATAACATCAATTCCCCAGACCGAAAAAGGCCATAGTGAAGTCATGTTATACTGCTTCGACGGCGGAATGTTCATGCGATTTGCATGGATTTGGCATTTGTGGCATCGCCGAACAAAACTAATACAATCCTCCTCCATGGTTGACCAGTAATAACCCTGTCTGAGAATCTTCCGAGTTAGCATTACCCCGCTCATGTGTGATCTGCACTCTCCTTTATGGATGGCCTCCATTAGGTGCTTCGACTCTTCTTCATCAACACACAACTTATGCATTCCCGATGGCCCCGTTTGTATAATTTACCCTTATAGATGATAAACTGAGCAGCCATTCGCCGTATTGCCCTCTTATCTTTGGCATTTGCCTCTAGTAGATAGGCCTCATTTTCCAAGAAGTTCCAGATGTCATGATACTAGGGGTTCTGATCTTGTACTTCATCTATTGCGATGATCAGCTTGTAGGCTGGCACATACCTTTGTTCAATAATAATCGGACGCATTCGGACTCCCAAAGGGATGTCTTTCATGGAAGATAGAGTTGATAAAGCGTCAGCGAACCTGTTGCTCTCTCTTAACAAATGCGTGAAGGTTAGCTTCTCAAACCTAAGAATCAGAACGTCCAGGGTTTAGTGATAGATTTTAATCCTTTATTCTTTAACCTTCAGTCTCCTTTCGCTTGAGATATAACTAGGTTCGAGTCCCCAATGACATCCAACCGTTTTGCCGTTAGTTCCAGGGCGGCTTCCAAGCCAGCGATACATGCCTCATATTCTGCTTCATTGTTAGATACCTTGAACCGAAGTTTGAAAGCTAAAGGTATATGGGAATTGTCGGGCGCTATCAGCAACACCCCTATCCCATAACCGTACTGGTTAGATGCTCCATCAAAGTACATAGTCCAAATCTCTTCTTCGATCTACAGAATGATCTCATCTGGTAATAGATACTCTATTTCTTCGTCTCCCTCCACTGGGTGATCAGCTAGGAACTTCGCTACCGCTCTCCCTTTCACAGACTTGCGAGTCATATACTTCAAATCAAATTCAGAGAGAAGAAGCAACCAACGGGCTAGCCTACCCGTAAGTGTTGGTTTCTCGAAAAGATATTTGATGAGATCTAATCTTGAAACCAGAATTACGGAGTGAGCTAACAAGTAGTGCCTCAACTTCTTGGTAGCCCATACCAAGGCTAAACAAGCCTTTTCCAGCGGAGTGTAACGGGTCTCATATTCCAGCATCTTCTTGCTCAAGTAATAGATGGCCTTTTCCACTCTATCCTCAGATTCCTGTGCAAGCATGCAGCCTGTTGTCGTATCGGTTACTGACAGATACAAAATCAACGGTTTTCCCAGCTCTGGCGGTGACAACACGGGTGGGTTCTGTAGATACTGCTTGATCTGCTCAAAAGTAACCTGGCATCGGTCATCCCATTGGAATTTATTTCCCTTATTTAGGAGACCAAATAGTGGTTCACAAGTCAAGGTTAATTTTGCAATAAATCGTCTTATGAATTGCACTTTACCTAGAAAGCCTCGCATCTCCTTTTCAGTCCTTGGTGGTGGCATTTCTAGTATGGCCTTGATTTTGGAAGGATTGACTTCGGTGCCCCTTTGTGTAATCAAGAACCCTAGCATTTTCCTTGCTGTGACACCAAAGTGCATTTCTGAGGATTCAGTCGCAACCGATATTCCCTGATCCGTTGGAAAAATGTCTTCAAGGCGGTGTAGTGGCCCTCTCTTTCCTTGGACTTGACAATCATGTCGTCCACATGCACCTCCACCTCTTTGTGGATCATATCATGCAAGATCGTGGTTGCGGCCCGTTGATAAGTAACCCCAGCATTCTTCAAACCGAACGGCATTACCCTGTAGCAGTAGGTTCCCCACGGCGTGGTGAAGGCAGTTCTCTCCCTATCCTTGGGTGCCATCAAGATCTGGTTATACTCGGAAAATCCATCCATAAAGGAGAGCAACGCATGGCCTGCGGTGAAGTCCACCAATTCATCGATGTGCGGTAGAGGAAAGTCGTCCTTCGGACTAGCTTTGTTCAAATCTCTGAAATCCACACACACCCGAATTCTGCCATCTTTCTTTGGCACCAGAACAATGTTGGCCAACCAAGTAGGATACTCAGATACTAGCAAGAACCCTGTATCTATCTGCTTGGTGACCTCTTCCTTGATTTTCATAGCCCAATTCGGGCGTATTCTCCGAAGCTTCTGCTTGACAGGTCGGGCCTCAGGGTCAAGAGGGATCTGGTGTTGTACAATCTCAGGATCGATTCCAGGCATGTCTTCGTAGGACCACGCAAAAACATCTTTGAAATCTTTTAATAAAGCGACTAAGCGCTTGCGTTCCTCCGAAGACAATGTGGACCCAATCTGGACCAGGCGCGGATCCTTTTCAGTACCCACATTAATTGAAATGATTTCATCAACCAGGGGTTTTACAAACCTCTGCCCCTCTTGATCAATCAAATGTTTCAAAACCAGAGGAATTCCTTCCCCGTCGTTTTTATCAAAATTTTGAAAGTCATGATCAATGTAATACACAAGTGGCACATAAAAGTACTCAGAAACAGCAGTGGTACGATTCTCATTCACAACTTCTAGTTCGTCTAATTCCTCGGTTACAACCGACTCAAAAGAAAAGGAAAAAGACGACCTGGACAAAACAACGGCATTCGGGTTATCAACCCCAGGAATACCGAACTCTTACTCAGAAGAACTAGAATCTGATTCCGACTCCACAGACTCTGTGGAATCAAATTCCGGTTCACTACCTGACTCAGAACTGCTGGACAAAAAGCCCTCATCGAATTGCCAAACGAGGGAGGGTGCGATAGATGTATCCAGAATGTCGGAAGAAGGGCCCACAGCCGATTGATCTCCAACCATGGAAACAGAGAAGTCATCCCCCAAGCTCTCCGGTGTGATCTGAGGATTTGAAAGGAGACAAGCCAGCGTTGCTCCTATTTGAAGTTCTATACCATCGGACTCATCCTCTATACACTGTTCAGCCTCAGCTGGTAGGTCAGTCTGCTCTTCTGCAACCTCATCCCCTTGCAACTGTAGGTCGAAAAAGATCTCAAAGCTAGGCAAACGCCGCTTTTCAGAATTCAGCCATGGCTCAGGAAAGCCGCAGAATGGGAAATCTTCCCCCTCCTAGACAAAGCGGCCTTTCAGGGTTCCTTGAATGGGTCTATGCACCAGCTCATAGTGCTTCCCAGTTTGCTTAGTTTTGGCCCTTCCTGCTATTTCCTTCACATTTCTTATCCAGTCCTCTTTGGTAGGTGTGTAACCTAAACCAAAGGTATGAGGGTTGTGTGGCACTTCGGCCAACATAGCAACGCCCTTCCGGCCACTCCTTGCCAATCCTATTTCGGGTACATGTTGCAGCTTATTCATGAGGTAGACAGATTGAGCACTGACATGTAACCCTTCATCAATAGCCAGAATATCTTGCACTACCCGGGCCTCGGCCAAGGTGAACCCAGACAAAAAGACATCCTCGTCGCCGTGTACAATTTCTAGTACCGGTGTAGTGACTTCTGGCGGAGGATGTATGCAAGAGTTTCCAAAAACAATAGCTACCCCCTTCCCATGGGGGTACTTCAGCATCTGATGTAGAGTGGAAGAGACAACTCTTACTTGGTGCAGCCACGGCTGTCCAAGGAGTAAATTAAAGGTGGCTGGAATATCCAGGACGTGAAACTCGATGTCCTGTTGTGCCGGGTGTAGACGTGCCCGAACGTCCCGGCTCCGCGCACGAATCGGCGCGAAATCCGTTTGTCCATTACCTACTACAGTTCGGACTCAATGTCATGGTTCTGAATCTAATCTCGCAAATTGCAATGCAAGATCGATAAATCACCAAAGAGTCCAAATCCGGCAAATCGTTTTGGAAAACTGATTTTTATAAAGCAGTGCCAAACATGGACTGCTTTGCCAGATACAGAGTCGCCACCTAAATGTTTTTGTTTTGGGAAATTTAGGAAATCCTGACTCGTGCCTAAGGCCACGTGTCTGTCATCACCAAAGTTGCCTCGGCTCGGGAAGTTGGGTATGAGAGGGGAAGGTCATGCAATGAGCACCCCCGCTCGCCCGATCAAAGATCGGACTTTACTAACATGATATCTTGTTTTTGAAAACACATGCACTCTTATTCCGGTTTATTAGCTAATCTTACTACGTGATGCGCACAACACACAGGTATAGACTAGATCGCCTAAATTGGAACAAAACATCTCATGTTTGTTTGTTTGAAAATGGTTTGAAGGTGCTACTCGCAAGTAGGCTAAGACGTGGATTTGCCACCCTTAAGTGGGCTTATAAAACATGATTTTTCCACTCTCTAGTGGGCTTAAAACTCGCATTTCAATGAATTGTTCCAATTCAAGTAATCCAACCTTCACCCACAGGCATTCAGGCAGTTATATCACTTAAGCAATTAGCCTCATGGCAAGCATGCTATCATGGAAACAATAACACACATGCAAGATGCTAAAGCGTAAACACTTACAGTGTACTCCGAGCCAAAACAAGAGCTAGTTAGTAATCAATGCATGATCCTAGCTATGTTAAGATGGCTAATGCAACACATGCAAAAATGCAACTAGAAATAAGCTTGGCTACTCTAAAATGGCATATGAGATGCAACTTGATAATCATGTATTCAAGTAGGAATTGAAACACAATGCAGTTAGTATGATGCGCCGAGCCCGATGCATGCAAGACAGATGAATGGATGCAAACATGCGAGCATAGGAATGCTAATCGAAACATGACCTAAAACTAACCATCGTAAGCGGTTAAGTAAAAGGGAGAAAGACGTGGGGTTAGAAGACATTCACACACTCACACACACTTATTACAAAATTTGCCCTCTCGACGGAGGGTCCGAATAAATAACACAAGCTAGCTACGCTAAGCTATTCTAACTAATCTAATAATCTAATTAGACTAATTATTACAACACCAAAACTAATTAACTAACAAGCTAATTAATTATTACAATCCAAATTGAAACAAATAGCTACACTAAGATAAATGAATATTACAAAACCAATTAAATGATTAAATTATACGAACTAATCATAAATACTGAAATGGCCTCGCAGGCGATGAAGAGATGCATGCTCGGTCGGCTTTGCTGGGAAATCCGTTGCCATGCCTCATGTTGCCTCTGTTTGCACACTTATGCACCTCTGAAAATGATGCCTGCTCCTGTGATGCCTCTGAACCACCCCATGGACACTCTAAGAGGTCATCGGCCAAATGGTATGGCCATCGGCCAAGGGAAAAGGGTCATCGACCGCTTTTGAGTCCATCGGCCAAAAATTGTTAGCCGATCGGCACTCCAGATAGCCGATCGGCCATCTCTTTCTACAGACTGCTCCTTTTGCTGCAGCAGAGTACAAACAAGGGCATGGCAATACATTTGCAAGAAAATGCTGTGCAACTACACCCCTTATCATGTTTGAAACTCAAAGGAGTGTAGTGCTCGACTCTCGAGCCATCAATCACGCATTTTGATGCATGATGGCCAAAGAGGCCGAGTCGCACAATTCAATGTGAATGAGAATGCACAAAAACATATAATGCCTTGAACTCTATCATGTTGGTGTAGACACCTCATTTTTGACCGACCTTAAGACTCAGACGTCACCGATTGAGCGCTCGGTGATGATGCATATTGTGCTCGTTCTGGGGTTTCAGAGTCTCGGCTGCGAGCCTTGCCTCCGGACTTCGGGGCTCTTTTGTGCTTTGCCTCAGTTTGAGAACCAGGCCCTATTTTCTCTGTTTTCTCTTCCCGGAGGGAGGGAGAGGTCTCGTAGACTATCTCTCAGTGGCCGTAGGCTACGTTTCGTGGTCGTAGGCCATTTTTCCCGTTTGGAGGCCAGTTTCCGATTTTCGGAGCCGTCGGCCGTGCGCCTCGGTTCGGGACCGCCTAACCATCTCCGTTTGCTCCGATTTTTGGCACACACCTTGTTTCCTCTCCTTAGAGGGACACTGTGGCCCGGGAGACCACCTTCGTGGTCGTATGCCACCTCCGGTGCCTAACAGCCTGTTTTCGGGGCCCCAGGCAGCGCGTTTTGGCCCCCGAACCCTCGTTTGCATCGGTTAGGGTTCATTTTTGGTATGGACCCTATTTTCATTGCTAGGAAGGTGGTAGGGTGGTGGGAGACTAGCAATTCTTTTAAAAACCATTTTCTCTCTCCTCCAGCCGGTTTTCTTGACAGAAAGTTGGTTTTTCTCACTTTTGGGCCATAATTTCTGGTTTTTCATACCACCATTGTGTTGTACTCATCTGGGAGGCCACCAATATGGGTAGGCCGACTAGTATTTCTTCTTGACCCTTTTGAACCTTGCTAAAAAGCTGGTTTTCCTCTCTCCTGGGTCACATTTTCTGGTTTCCCACCATACAGCTGTGTTGCATTCACCTGGGAGGCCACCTTTCTGGGTAGGCCGACCAGCTTTTTTTGCTTGAACCTTTTGACCTCTGGTCGGCCGACCAGGGGGAGTGGCTGGCCGACCACCTAAGCTGGTCGGCTAGCTTTCTACTTTTTGCTCTTTTTGAGTTCAACACAGCTGTGCCAGCTGTGAAGCACTTGACCCTTCCTTCGGGATTTTGACCCTCTTTTTGGTCTTTTTAAGGAGGTTTTTGACCCTTTTGCTTAGCTTCAAGGAGAAGCTTGACCCTTTTGTCAAGCTTCTTGAGGAAGCTTGACCCATTTGGTCTAGCTTCCTCAAGAAGCTTGACTCTTTTGGTTAAGCTTCTTTGAGAAGCTTTGACCCTTTCTTGAGGCTTCTCCAAGAAGCCTTGGCTCTTTTCCTCTATAAAACCAACCCTCCTCTCCACTTGCAATGGTTGAACATTTTGGTCTCAAGATAGATACACTCTCCCTCTATATCTCTACATTCAAGCTCTATAACTCCATAGTTCTTGGCCATTTGCACTACACCTCATAGCCTACCACCTCCACCATCCATTCAATCACCTTGGAGCTGTTTGTCAGAGGTTGAAGGCTCACCTTCTTGGTCCAGAACTTGTTGCATTGCTGTGCTACAAGGGTAAGTCCTCATTTCCCCCATTTTTGCATTATTTTGCTTCATAACTTAGCCCTATTTGTAAGCATTTTTGGGTTTTGGCATAAACTAGAAAAAGTCTTGTTTTGATCTTCTAAACATGTTTGTTTAAGGACTTTTTTCTGTTTGGGGTCATCTACCCCCTTTCATGCTTCATTTTCTCATGCTTTGAGCCATGCATTTGAGCATTTGCATTGGCCTTGGTTTGGCCTTTTAGCCACTGAAATCCAGTGGATTTTCAGTGGCTTAGATGTGTCTTTGAGCCCTAAAATCAGAGAGGGGTGACCCTCTCACCCCTTGTTCTCTTTACTAGCTTTATTGGCCTTCCAAAGGGGCTCCTACTTGCATGTTGTGAAGTCACATTTCAGGCCCTATTTGGTGAGTTTTAAGGTCTGCCTTGGCTCTGTCCAGAGCCCATTTTTCCATATGAAGTGTCTATTTTGCATGTGTAGAGCAATCTCATTCAAGGCCTTTCAAAGGGGCCTTTATTTGCATGTTTCCTAGACCCATTTAAGGCTCTTTTTAGTGGGTTTTAGGACCCTCAGAACCTCTATCTAGAGGTGGTTTTGCCATTGTGTGTGTCCATCATGCATGTGTAGAACAACCCCCTTATTGGCCTTTCAAAGGAGCCCATCATTCTTGCATGCATTGACCGAGTTTCAGTGGTTATTTGGGCATATTTTGGCATGGAATACTTCTTTTTTTGGTTGGTTTGGTGAGCCCTCATGTGCTTCATATACGTGTAGTGTAAATCATGGTTCACTAGCTTTTTCGCATGCTTTGTTGACCCTTGATTTTAGCACTTTTTGGCCATGCCTTAAACTGATATTGTGTATATTTTGGACTGCCCTAGCTCTGTTTTTGGGTCTCATGGTTGAATGATGTTAGTTTTGCATGCTTGTAGTTCAATACCCATGCTTAACTTTGAGTTTTGAGGTTCATTCCATGCATATACTGAGGTGTGTTCATGCTTTGGGCTCATTATACATCATATTTCAGAGCTTGTTTGAATGCCATATTGCCATGTTCTCTACTCCTTAAGTGTGCTTGAGAGTTGTGCATGAATGTCTTGTTTTCGGACCGTTGAATGAGCTCCATTTCGTTGCATTCCGAGCCATCATTTTAGGCCATTTCCCCACTGTTTCAGACCTACCTAGGGTCTGTTTGGGGTTGGTTTTGCCTTTGGTGCATTGCTTTGGGTACCTCTAGTGTAACGCACTTCACTAGTTTCGGTACCCGGGCCCCCTAGCTTGCATTGTGTGCCATATTTGCATGTTTCGGGACCATATTTTATGCCATTTCAGAGCTGTATCATGCGCCATCCTATGCCATATTTCATTCCTTGCCAGGCCTTGTTAGAGTTGCATGTTGTGCCTTAGGATCGGTCCATTGCATTCGTGCATGTTTGCATGTATTTCGGTTGTCGCATTTTCATCATATGGCCACTGATGTGGTGTGGTTGAGGTCCACTCATATTGGTGTAAGTCCATCTTGCATTGTGTATGCCATTTTAGTCCATAGCATTGCGTGTTCTAGGTTGCATGTTAGTGCATTGTGCATGCCATGTTGTGTCACGTGCATTGTGTATGCCATTTTAGTCCATAGCATTGCGTATGCTAGGTTGCATGTTAGTCGCATTGTGTATGCCATCTCATTTGCATTGTGTTTGGGATAGGAGTTAGCCCAAGCACGGGAAAAGAGGGACGTTTCGTACTCAAAGTGATGAAACGTGTCTCAATTCCCGGTCGCCGACACTCCGGATTACCCATGATGGAGTCTAGGCCTTGTTGTGTTGTCATGTGCATTCATTTCACATCGAGTCGTGCAATTCGACTCCTCAGCCATCATGCATCGAGATGCGTGATTAGTGGCACGAGGATCAATGTGTGCATACATATGTGAAAATACTTTGCCATGCCTCTTTCTTGCTCTCTGTTGCAGCAAATCAGAAATCAGCAGCCTTCTAGAGCTTTGCGCAGCATTCCGAGATT
Source organism: Camellia japonica (assembly GCA_030407325.1). Classification (NCBI taxonomy): domain Eukaryota; kingdom Viridiplantae; phylum Streptophyta; class Magnoliopsida; order Ericales; family Theaceae; genus Camellia; species Camellia japonica. The sequence continues at coordinate 39,445,421 of JAPPVO010000017.1, forward strand.
AATTGCAAACAGAGGCAAATCGGGGCATCGCGAGGAATTTTCCGACAAAGCGATCCGAGCACGCATGCATCTTTCATCATTCGGAACAGAGTTGAGGCGGTCCATTTAGCTTGCATGCTAATTTACTTGCTTTCCTAGTTAATTTGTTAATTAATTAGGGTTTTGTAATATTTAATAATTTATTCGGACTGTAATTATTTATTCGGACCCTCCGAGCGAGGGCACAATTGTAATAAGTGTGCGTGCGTGTGATGTATGTCTTCCAACCCCACGTCTTTCTCCCTTTTATTTACCAGCTTATGATGGTTAGATTAGGGCATGTTTCAATTAGCATACTTATGCTTGCATGTTTGCATCATTCATTTGTATTGCATGCATCGGGGTCGGCGCATCATACTAACTGCATTACATGTATCAGTTGTTGCATTTCATATGCCATTTTAGAATAGTCGAGCCTATCTTAGTTGCATTTTTGCATGTGTTGCATTAGCCATCTTAACATGAACTAGGATCATGCATTTGATTACTAACTAGTTTCTGTTTTGGCTTGGAGTACTCGGTAAGCGTTTATGCTTTAGCAACCTTGCATGCGTGTGAGTGACTGCCATGATAGCATACTTACCATGAGGCTATGTGCTTATGTGATATACCTGCCTGAATGTCTATGGGTGAAGGTTGGATTATCTGAATTGGAATAATGCATTGACTGCGAGTTTTAAGCCCACTTGAGAGTGGCAAATCATCATGTTTTCTAAGCCCACCTGAGGGTGGCAAATCCATATTTTAGCCTACTTGCGAGTAGCAGACCATTTTCAAAACAAACATGAAATGTTTTGTTCCAATTCAGGCGATCCGGTCTATATTTGTATGCTGTGCGCATCACATAGTAAATCTAGGCTAATAACCGGAATAAGAATGTATAATGTTTTCAAAACTAGATATCATGGTTAGTAGAGGCCGATTTTTGATCGGGCGAGCGGGGGTGCTCACGAAGTGACCTTCCCCAATCGTACCCAAGTTCCCGAGCCGAGGCAACTTTGGTGATGACAGACACGTGGCCTTAGGCAACGAGTCAGGGTTTCCTAAATTCCCCCAAAATAAAATATTTAGGTGGCGACTCTGTATCTGGCAAAGCAGTCCATGTTTGGCACTTCTTTCAAAAAAATCTATTTTCAAAAACGATTGCCAGATTTGGACTCTTTGATGATTCATCGGTCTTACATTGCACTCTGCGAGATTAGATACAGGACCGTGAGTTTGAGTCCTGAACTGTAGTGAGCTGTAGACACCCTATTTTTGACCGCCCTTAAGACTTGGGCGTTACTGATGGTTTACTTGGTGGAGAAAGGTGTGCAGGGCCAAGGCTTAGTTTCTTCAGCAAGGAGAGAGACAAATCTCAACTTCACACCCCATTTTGGACCAAAACTATTTTGAATGGCTTTTAGACCTTAAAACCCTCTCTTTCAAAACTTTTTTTTTTGAAATAAAGTTCCTACAATGCTCCGACGCTCGCATTTCAGTAAATGTTGTGCTTTTCGGTAAACCGAGCAAGGACAAAGTGGAGATGAATGAAAGAGAGATGAAACCTTTGAAAAATCTTTCAAAACACTTTGTTTAGGGGTTTAGAGTTGAAGAAAAGAGGAGAAGAGAAAAGAAACCTAGCTGGGGAAGAAGTTGGGTATGAATCGCTAAGAGAGAGTCGAGTGGTCCTCGCTAAATCAGGCTTATCTATCTATGCACTTGGATTTAAGCTATGAGTCCACCACCGTTGGAAAGAAGACTTCCGGGGCTTCATTTTTCACTCAAGAATCTCCTAAAGCCAAGTCCGGATGGGGGAGATATGATTGGTTGAAGTTGGGCATCATCCCGGTTGGACCGAAACTGAGCAACCTTTACCAAAACAAGCATAACTTTTTGCACAGTTGGAATTTTGATGCGAGGTTGGCACCATTGGAAAGATGACTTCCGGGGCTTCAATGTGGCCACATGGAAAACCAGCAAATCAGATGGCCGACCAGCTTTTTTGGGTCAAAAGTGGTTCAGCATGAATCTGGAAGGAGAGAAAACATCTGCGCGGCTTCACCGAAACGAGCATAACGTTTTGCACAGTTGGAATTTTAATGCAACGTTTGCTCCATTGGAAAGCTAACTTCTAGGGCTTCAATTTGGACACAAGAATGACCTGAAAAGGGGTTCACATGAAGGAGTTATGTCCGTTTGAAGTTGGACCTTCAGAGCAGATTGTTTTTTTCTTGCCACCGGCCTTTGGTGGTCGGCCTTGATAGTCGGTCGGCACCTTTGGTGGTCGGTCTTGATAGTCGGTCGGCACCTTTGGTGGTCGGCCTTGGTGGTTGGTCGGCACCTTTGGTGGTCGGTCTTGGTGGTCGGTCGGCACCTTTGGTGGTCGGCCTTGGTGGTCGGTCGGCACCTTTGGTGGTCGGCCTTGGTGGTCGGTCGGCACGGTCGGTCGGCCATCATTTTTTTTTTTTTCGGCTGAAGCTTCTCCAAGAAGCTTGAACCCTTTGTTTTAGCTTCTTGAGGAAGCTTGAACCTTTTGCTCTCGCTTCTCCAAGAAGCTTGATCCTTTTGCTCTAGCTTTTCCAAGAAGCTTGACCTTTTTGCTTAAGCTTCTTTGAGAAGCTTTGACCCTTTCTTGAGGCTTCTCCAAGAAGCCTCACCTCTCTCCCTCTATAAAACCAACCCTTAAGCTCCATTTGCAAGGGTTAGAAAAACCAGCTGGAGCATTGGCATACAATCCTCCATATCTCTCTCATCCAAGCCTCAAAACACCCTTGTTCTTGCACCATTTACACACCAACTCATAGCCTACCACCTCCATCCCCCATTCCAACACCTTGAGGCTGATTTTCAGAGGTTAGGAGCTCATTTTCTTGGACCAAAACTTGCTGCATTGTTGTGCTACAAAGGTAAGTCCTCTTTTCCCCTTTTCTAACCTTATTTTGCTTCATCTCTTAGCCCCTTTTTCTTACATTTTTGGGCTTCGACCTAAACTGTAAAGTATCTTATTTTGAGCCCCTCTTCAACTTTGTTGAAGGGCTCTTTGCTGTTTGAGACCATCTGCTACCGCTTGTCCTTTATCTCTCTTTTAGGGCTATTTTTGCATCACATTTTAGCCTTACTTTGAACATTTTCGAGATTTGGTATAAACTGAAAAAAAATCTTGTTTTGACCTCCTTTTTAAGTTTTCTTGAGGTCACTTTTCTGTCTAGAGTCATCTCCTTCCTTGCATGCTTCATTTCCACATGCTTTGAGCCATGCATTTGAGCATTTGCATAAGTCTTGTTTTGACCTCTTAGCCACTAAAATCCAGGGGATTTTCAGTGGCTTTGATGAGGTTTTGAGTTTTGAAATCATAGAGGGGTGACCCTCTCACCCCTCATTCTCTTTACTAGCATGTTTGGCCTTCCAAAGGGACCCTATTTTTGTATGCATTGAAGTCACTTTTTAGGCTTTATTTTGAGGGTTTTGAGGTCTGCCTTGGCTCTGTCCGAGGCCCTCTTGGCCATATTTTATGTCTATGATGCATGTGTAGAGCAATCCCATTCAAGGCCTCTCAAAGAGGCCTTTTTTTGCATGCTTCCGAGACTAATTCTAGGGCCTATTTGGTGGGTTTTAGGACTGTCATAACCCATTTCCAGAGTTGGTTTGGTCTTGCTAAGTGTCTATCTTGTAGGTGCTTAATAACCCCTTGTATAGCCCTCTAAAGGAACCCCTCATTTGTGCATGTGTTGGCTGCATTTACATGGTTATTTGGGCATATTTTGGCATGTTTTATTCACTGATTTTTGTTGGTTTGATGAGTTCTTACTTGCTTCATACACTTGCCATGTAATCCATGTTTGATAGTCAAAATCGCATGCTATTTTAGGCCATCTTGCTAGCATCTTTTGGCCATGCTTTGAACTAAAAATGTTCATGTTTTGGGACTGCCTTGGTTCTGTCTTCATGCTTCATGATCAAATAATGCATGTTTTGTATAGCTATAGGTCATTGCGTATGCCTAGTTTTGAGTTTCGGGGTTCACCTCATGCATCGGGTGCCATATTGCCATGTTTCGGGGCTATTTAGCATCATGTTTGAGTGCTGAATTTGCTTGTTTGCATATCATGTTCCATGCCTTACCATGCTTTGGTAGAGTGGCATTCGTGCCTTAGGTTCGGTCCTCGGTTTGCGTGCATGTGTGCACGTATCTCGAGTGTCTCATTTCCATCTTATGGCCTCCTATGTGAGTGTGGCTGAGGTCCACTTGTGTTGGTATAAGTCCATTACGCATTGTGTATGCCATTTCATTTCATAGCATTGTGTATGCTAGGTTGTATGTTAGCGCATTGTGTATGCCATGTTACCTCGTGCATCGTGTATGCCATTTCATAGCATTGTGCATGTTAGGTTGTATCTTAGTTGCATTCATGCATGTCATGCATATTGCATTGTGTTTGGGATAGGAGTTAGCCCGAGCACGGGAAACGAGGTACGTTTCGTACTCCGAGTGACGGAACGTGTCTCAATTCCCCAGTCGCCGACACTCCGGATTATCCATGATGGAGTCTCGGTCTTGTTGTGTTTATCTGTGCATTCATTCCATATTGAGTCGTGCAATTCGACTCTTCGGCCATCATGCATTGAGATGCGTGATTGGTGGCACGAGGATCGAGGACTACACTCCCTGAAGGGTAGTCATGCATACATATGTGAAAATACTTTGCCGTGCCCCTTTCTTGCTCTCTGTTACAGCAAATCAAGAGTCAGCAGCCTTCCGGAGCTTGGCATGCATCCCAAGAACAATTGCAAACAGAGGCTAATTAGGGCATCACAATGGATTTCCGCGCAAGGCAACCCGAACATGCATCATTCATCATCCGGATCAGAGTTGAGGCAGTCCCGGGCTTGCATGCCAATTTATTGGTTTCCTAGTTAAATTTGTTAATTAATTAGGGTTTTGTACTTATTCGGACTGTATTATTCATTTGGTACTGTATATTATTTATTCGGACCCTCTGCGCGAGGGCAATGTTGTAATAAGTGTGCGTGAGTGTGATGTATGTCTTCCAACCCCACGTCTTTCTCCCTTTTATTTACCAGCTTATGATGGTTAGATTAGGGCATATTTCAATTAGCATACAGTATGATAGCATGTTTGCATTCATTCATCTGTCTTGCATGCACCGGGCTCAGCGCATCATACTAACTGCATTGTATTTCAATTTCGAGTTGAATACTTGTTAGCTGTAGTATTACATGTGCCATGTTTAGAATAGCCGAGCCTATCTTAGTTGCATTTTCGCATGTGTTGCATTAGGCATTTCTGTATAGTTAGGATCATGCATGGATTTCTAACATAGCTTCTGTTTTGGCTTGGAGTACTCGATAAGTTTTTATGCGTTAGCATCCTTGTATGCGTGTGAGTGACTGCCATGAATAGCATGCTTACCATGAGGCTATATGCTTATGTGATATAACTGCCTGAGTGCCTGTGGGTGAAGGTTGAGTTATTTGAATTGGAACAATTCATCAAATGTGTGCTTTAAGCCCACTAGATAGTGGCAAAATCATGTTTTCTAAGCCCACCCGAGGGTGGCAAATCCACGTCTTAGCCTACTTGCGGGTAGCACCATCAAACCATTTTCAAACAAACAAACATGAAATGTTTTGTTCCAATTCAGGCGATCCAGTCTATACTTGTATGCTGTGCGCATCACATAGTAATCTAGGCTAATAACCGAAATAAGAACACATAATGTTTTCAAAAATAGATATCATGGTTAGTAGAGGTCGATCTTTGATCGGGCGAGGGGGGGTGCTCACGAAGTGACCTTCCCCAATTGTACCCAAGTTCCCGAGCCGAGGCAACTTTGGTGATGACGGACACGTGGCCTTAGGCAACGAGTCAGGGTTTCCTAAATTTCCCAAAATAAAATATTTAGGTGGCGACTCTGTATCTGGCAAAGCAGTCCATGTTTGACACTTCTTTTCTAAAAATCTGTTTTCTCAAAGCGATTTGCCGGATTTGGACTCTTTGGTTCAGATTAAGAACCGTGACATTTGAGTCCTGAACTGTAGTGAGCCCAAAATGAACAAAACGGGGGGCTCAACCCTCCCGGGGCGTTCGGGGACGTCTACATGAGCCCAAATGAACAAAACGGGATTTCCTCCTGGGACGTTCGGGGACGTCTACAGTTGGATCAAGAGTGTCAGCGACCGAGGGTTGAGGCACATTTCATCACTTCAAGTATGAAACGTCTCTCGGTCCTCGTGTTAGGTTTGACACCCCAAACCAAACACAATGCAATGCATGCAACATGGAGGTGCTATGCAATGCAATGCAACATAAGCATGCCAAATGCAATATAACTCAAGCATGCACACAAGGTTAAGGTAACAAGCATGCCAAATGCAATGCAACCTAAACATGCAAAAGTGCAATGTAATAAGCATGCAACAACAATGCCAACAACAAGCATGCGACAACATGCAAAGGTGGACTAGCATGCAACAAGATGCAAACTAGCAAGCATGCACCAACATGCAAAGATGGACTTAAACCAAAATGGGTAGACCTCAGCCATGCCCAAATCAGTGGCCAAATATGATGAATTGATGACATGAAATGCAAGACAAACATGCATGCCAATTGGCCCAAGCATTAAGGCATAAAGAGGACAACTCTCAAGAGCACTTAAAGAGTGAAAAGCATGCAAGTGTGACAACACTACATGTTGAAATGATGCTAGGAATGATGCCAAATCACACAAACAAGTCAAGCATAACATGTAAGAAAGCTCAAGACTTAAGGCTAGCAAAGGAGCTTATACTAAGGCCACGAATCAAGCCCCAAAGAGCAAGGACAACCAAAACAATCCTAGATCATGCCAAAAGAAGTCTAAAACATGCAAGGGCCAAAGCTAAAACAAGCCAACATGAAGGGCATAAGGCATGATGTAAGTAAGGCCAACAAAGGGGATTGCACTACACCTATTACAACCAAACATGGTATGACTTAACAATAAAAATCAGAGTTATGACATGTCAAATAAGCCAAAAACCACTGAGATGGCATCCTAAAGGCCTAAGCATAAAGGCATGCACAATGGTCCACTTTTAAGGCATAAAACACCAACTCTTCAAAGCGTTGAAAGGATGACAAATGCAAGTGTATGACTACACTACATGGACTGAAATCATATATGAAATGATGCCAAATCATGAAAATGGTCTAAGCAATGCATGCTAATGACTTGGACACTCAAAGCTAACAAGCTAGATTGAACCATGGCTATACAAAACAGTGCATACATGACAAAAACAACATGAAACAGAGCTCAAGCATGGTAAAACATGACTAAAAACTTCTTTGAGTTAAGCCAAAACATGCAAGAATGATGATCCAAATGCAAGGTGCATGTTAAGGCAATAGAGAGGATTACAGAGGATTACACTACAAGTGCATGATGCATGTAAGAGGCTATCAAACCAACTTTAGATAGAGGTATAACATGGCAAAATAACACCAAATACTTGCTGAAATGGGGGCAAAACATGCTAAGCAAACATGCTACTATTATGAGCCATTTACACTAGCAAATGAGACACAAGGAGAGAGGGGTGTCCCTCTTCTATTCAAGACTCCAAAACCACCTTTCCACCACTGAAAATCCTCTGGATTTCAGTGGTAGAAAGGTCATGCAAAGGCTAGAAAGAGCCAAAAGGGATGGCTCAAAACAAGGCCAAACAAGGCCTAAGAGGGGGTAGACTACCTCCAACACAAAAAATGACCTTAAACAAAGATCTCAAGCACAAATCAAAATTTTTGTAGTTTAGAGTTAAGATTAAAACAATATGCAAATAGGTCTAAAAGCTTAAGCAAATGGGGGATTAAAAGGTAGTTGACTCACCCTTGAAGAACACCTTCAGAACACAACTCCAGCACCCTTCTGACCAAAACTAGTCTAAGAACTCCAAAACAACTCCGAAGGACCAGCAACCAAAGAATGGTGTTCTAGTAGGTGTTTGTGTGCAATAGTGTGAAGGATTTACACTTTTGGGCACAAACAAGAGCAAATGGAGAGAGAGAGAGAGAGAGAGAGAGAGAGAGAGAGAGATAGGTAAAATATAGAGAGAGAGATATAGAACTTGTATATCAAATTTCCAGAACCTTTGGAAAGGGAGGGGAGGCTCCCTTCTTATAGAATTTCAATTCTCAGCTTGTTGAACAAGCTTGAGTCTTGAATGCAATCCCTCCATACACGTGATGGAGGATGAAAATTGTGCCCACAGCTGTCACAGCTGGCACAAAATATCTGCAAAAAGCAGATGGAAAGGTCTCGGCTCAAAATATGGTCGATCGACCAAAAAGAGTGCCGATCGGCCAACACTTATGGCAATGGTAAGGAACAAGGCGATGGCACAATGCCTTAGTCGATGGTTGAGGGGATGGCAACAAGTCACCTCTTCCTCAGAAGCAAAACCAAGTTTTGGTCCAACCAAGCACAAAAACAAGTTGAGAGATCCTAAGGCAAGGTGCGCAGCCGAGACTTTCGGGAACTCAAAATGAATAAAGCATGGATGATCATCGAATGTTCAAACGATGACGTCCAAGTCTTGAAGACGGTCAAAATGGGGTGTCTACACCGGGCCATGAGTTATGATCCGAATGTCCAATCACTTCCGATTGTATTGTCATAAGCCCGAATCACCTGGGCCATCGGTACAAAGTCTGCTGGCTTCAAGCCAGTAGCATAGGCCGTGCATGACGGACAGTATTAATTGCAGACCGGTATCAACCAAGACGACTGGTATCCACTTCTCTTTACATTCAACAGAGATGTATAGTGGCTTGTTGTGCTCAGAGCCTCAGGCGGCAATTCTTTATCTGTGAAGGTTAAAGTCGGTGAAATGCTCTTGGGAAAACCAGTCCCACTAACTGCTCGGGGTTGTGTCGATAGAGAGCTTAGCCTTATCCTTGCTGATAGGACGGCTTGTCTATGCACTCGTGAAGCCATGAGTAATCCCAAATGGAGATGCCGCCTGCATCTTTTTCAGCTGCTTTTGTACAGTTTTTTCTTCTAGCAATTTATCTTTCTATTTCTGCTTCCTTGTCCTTCCTGATGCTTCTATTGGTCCAGTGTGGGGGCTTAAAGTACGCCCACTCTGAGTCATGTGATCAACTTCCTCAGCGTACCATGTATCATTTGGTAGATTCTGTTCCCAATCCTCATCCGTGTGGGCGAGATGCAATCCTCATCTTTCCATCACATTCCTTCAGCAACCGATAAGCAACTGTCTAGTTCCGTTGTAAGTACTCTTGTATCTGCAACACAGTCAGTCCCCACAGGACTTTGGCTTTTCTAGCCTTCTAATCATTCTCAGTTCTTTCATATTCGAACCGCTTCAGCGCGGCCTCATGTTCTGTATCGGCTGTACACAAGCTACCTAATTCTTGAGCAAAATTCTTAGTACTGGTGCTCTACGGCAACTTTCCTTTGTTGTGACCGTTCTAGCCGTTGCAGCAATCCTATTTCCAATGTTCTGTTTCGATTGAGACCTCATCAACATCCGGCTCATCACTGAGTCACCCGTATTATCCGTTGATTCGTTCATATCAAACCAACCAATCTGTACATTCCAGATCCTGTTCATCGAAGAACTGCAGATTAATAATGTCCTCCTTAAGCTCAGCTAAGTCATCCAGTCCTGGCTTGGCCTCCTCCTGGACTACATTAACCTCCATCCCGTTGGTAATTCCACCCCTGGTCTGGCTGGCTTGTTAGCACAATGTAGCGACAAGGGTTGTATGCTTCCTCAATTAAGCTACGAAGCCCTCAGGCATGCCTTCTTCTACATAGCACCACCAAGGTTCGGGTTGGGATTGGACGTGCTCATCATGCACAAGTCTGTGCTTTTAAGATAAACAGTGCCGGCTTAGGCAGGTGGAGAAGGTGACATATATGCTGGGGTGTATGGGATGGCATTGTTTGGATAAGGTTCACTTGCCTGGGTGGGGAGGGGTTTGGTTATGTGGTAGGAGAGGATTTGTAGTGACATTAGGCTTTTCAGGACGTGCTATCACTTTGTTGTCAATGAGATCTGAATCTCATGAAGGAGTCTAAAGCATAGGTCGGTATCATGACCATGCTGCTGGTGGAAGACGCAGTATTGCCGGTTGTGTGTAGGAGGGAGGGGATTAGGCAATGGGCGCGGCTCTAGGGGTTTAGATGCCCTTTCTGATCAAGGACCCTCAAGGTCGCAGATAGAGACATGTAAGAGTGGGGTGAAAACCTCTGGCCCTGAGGTTGGTACTTTGCAGGTTTGAGGTGGTTCCGGATGCACCAGTAAAGGGGGTGGCTTGTTTTCGGTGTGGTGGTGACCATACTAACATCAAAAGTCCTTGCAGTTGCATTACTACTCGTAGCCGCATTTGAACTGCGTGTAAAAGCCTCTTGGGCTGCTCTTTTTCATGGTCAATTAGACCTGTTTTATCGCATCTCTATCTGTACCTATCTCATGAAGGTCAGCAATATAGGTAGAGGTAGGACTATCATCTTTTGCAGCAGCCTCAGTTGCAGATTATGAACGACCATTCTTATTGATCCTTTTCAGCCGGCCGAGTAGTCAACATGGAGGCCTTGGACCTACCGAGTGACAAAATCGGAGAAGCCTCATTCGGCTCTTGACGAGTAGTCTCGAGATCACGAGTTGTGACCTCGATTTGAGTGTTATAGGAGTATTGGGCGATAAAGGCCTTAGCCATCTCTTCCCAGCTCCTCTTCACGGGATCTTCCACTTAGCATACAAATGGCTACGATACCGACAAGGTCTGGCAAAGAGGGATAACTTCTGTAATTAGTCAGGCCCATCGGCCGCAGAATGTCTGAAAATAGCACAAGTGGACCATGGGATCACCCGAACCGTTGAAGCGGTTATATGTGGCATTTTAAATCTATCCAGCAATGTCACCGCCGAATCTGTATAGTCGTCCTCTATATTGGGATCGAATTGACACCCTGAGCTTATTTGAAAAGCTTTTCAAGCTTGCTCACTTTCAGAGCAGTAGGGTCGACCTCAAACTCAAACGGTGCCTCTGTTGGATAGACCGGTGCTTTGGAAGTCTGAGGTGGGACTGGCCCTGCCGGAATGTCCGCATTCTCCTGGACATTAGTTATATCCTCGGGTATTGGAACCCTGACTGGGGGTGGATGCGAAGCAGAAGCTGCTGCTTGTTGTGGTTGCTGTTGTTGTTGAAGCCTAGTAATCAGTTCAGCCTACTGGGCTGCAATCTTTGTTTGGCGAGCGGTAACTTCCACTTGGCAAACAGCGTCCCTGCATGGCTCGATGGTTTGTTGAAGTTGGCGTATCATATCCTCTATATTGTCTGAGGGGTGCTGATCTATCAGAACCGATGTATCTCTCTTTCTGAGGTAGAAGTAGAAAACTGGGCCGACTGCGCACAGGTGACGTAGATAGTGACCGCTGAATTGGCAACTGCTGAACTGGTTATCTATGCCTGACTGTCTTCCGTCTCGTAACCGAGGGAGCGAAGCAAACACTGGTTGTCCTCCAATAAGATTCTCAGATTGGTAAATCTCTTGACTCGAGTCCAGAGTGCTCGGGGGGGAACTGCCTCGTCGGAAGAAATTGTGAAATACTACATTGCAAAAAAAAAAAATAATAAAGCAAAAAGAAACAACAATCAGCAAACGCACAGCATCTCGGCTTAGACAAGGATAACACAGTTGAAATCATAAGCTGGACAATCTGTACTCAAACACTGATTTCTGCCCAAATTTCTGCCTCAAAACTGATACCAAACTTATAACTGATACATACATTCCTGCAGAGTCACACTCCAAAAGCATATATCAAGCAAGTGAGAGCCAAAACACCCCTATGATGGGGTAGGGTTACCTTGTCCTAATTTCGTCAGGAACTAGGGGTTCGCTACGCAAGCAAATGGTTTCATACAATCCTGTATTCAAGTGAACAACCTGTCCTAGTTTGGAATAGTCTCTAAGGCTTCCGATATGCAACTAGGTCGATTGGTCAAAAAGGGTGCCTTAGCAAGACCACCTAATATACTCTCACTCCTAACACGAAAAGTTAAAAGATGATCAAACGGTACAGCGGTAGTCCAGATCCAAGGTTTGTGTTCCCATCGTGGCAGAGCCCAAACTGGTCAGCCTTATGGCCCGCTTTTCCAAGCAAGCCTCCGGCAAACGCTCAGGAATAGCAGATGGCAAACATAGTGACTTAAGCGCACCAATGCAAAGAAACACATAAGTGTAGATAAAACAACATATCACAAGTTTGAGTCAAGTTCTCTAAATGCCCAGTAGAGTCGCCAGAAACTGTAGCTCGACTTCTTCGCGCCCCCTTTTTGGAGAGCTCGAATTGGTCCTATAGTTCGAACTCATGTCACGGTTCTGAATATAATATCACAAAGTGCAATGTGAGACTGATAAACACCAAAGAGTCCAGTTTGGCAAATCATTTTGAAAAATTGATTTTGAATCAAATAATGCCAAAACTGGACTGCTTTGCCAGATTACAGAGTCGCCATCTAATATTTTGTATTTGGAAGATTTAGGAAACCCTGACTCGTGCCAAAGGCCACATGTCCGTCATCACCAAAGTTGCCTCGGCTCGGGAACTTGGGTACGAGAGGGGAAGGTCTGAAATGAGCACCCCCGCTCGCCTGATCAAAGATCGGCATCTACTATCATCATATGTTGTTTTATAAACACATGTGTTCTTATTCCGGTTTATTAGCTAACTTTACTATGTGACGCACACAAGCAAGTATAGACTAAAATCGCAAGAATTGGAACAAAACAACTTATGTTTGTTTTTGAAAATGGTTTGAAATTGCCACCCTCAAGTGGGCTAAAGCGCGGATTTGCCACCTCAAGTGGGCTTAAAACATGATGATTTGCCATTTCGCAAAGTAGGCTTAAAACACACATTCGATGAATTGTTCCAATTCAAACAATCAAGCCTTCATCCACAGGCATTCATGCATTTTATCAAGTAAGCAAGAGCCAAAAAAGTTATTTTAGAAAGCTTTGAAAGATGGCACACAACTTAACAAGCAAGCTACAAGAAGGGTGGACTACCCCTAACTCCAAACAAACCTCAAACCACTATTTCAAACCATAAAAACAGAGATATCAGAGGTCAAAACCAACCTCAAAATAGTATGCAAAGATGGCAAAACAAGTGTTTAAATTAGGCTTAAAATACAAGTGTCCTACCTCTTGAAGACAAGATGCTATTTAGGCAACAAAGGCAAGTCAAACCAAGGCCAATATCCTCTTCTAGAGCTCAAATAAGGCCTCGTTTGGGGAGTGGCTATTTTAGCCAAAAAGCCAAAAAATCAACTAAAACTAGTCACATCACCTCTCTACTTTTCTGCACATCTTTTCGTAAAAAGCCAAAAAGTTACTAAAATAGCCTGTTCCCAAATGAGGCCTAAGACCTCAAACAACCTCAACACAATGGTGATCAAGTTTGATCAAGGGCTCACATGCAAGAGTGTAGAGAATTTAGGCTTTAAGGCATAAAATATCAAGAAAGAGAGGATTCTAGAGAAAGAGAGAGAGAAATTTTCTTGTCTTCAAAATTTCCAACCCTTCACATGCAAGAGGAAGGCTTCTATATATAAAAGATACAAAATCCCCTCAAAGAGATCTAGCCATACACATGCAAGAAGATGGCTCAACCTGTGCAAACAGTTGGCACAAAATATCAGAAAATATCTACTGATACACTGGTGGCCAGCCGACCATCAGTGATGGCCAGTAGGGCATATCAATGGCCGGCAGGCCAAAATCCATGGCTGGCAGTGCCTCAACATGGCCAGCAGTGCATCAAAAATAACATGCTGAAAGGACCAAAACATGGTCCAAAAATGAGATAGAATTGATGCAGGGTTTGGAAAGCTCAAACCTGTGGCGTTTCGCAGCGGATTTTGAGCGCTCGACGAGCAATCAAACTCGTCACTAGATGTACCTACAAGAACATCCAAGTCTTGAAGACGATCAAAAATGGGGTGTCTACAGCTGTTTATCTCTAGCCAATCTTTGTTGAAGGACATTTGAGATTTCCTCCATATGCCTTGTGTTAGTTGGTTGATGGGTATTCATCCGATCCATAAAGGATACTGCCTATCTTTCCATTGTGTTCATTAACTCCTGTCCTATGGCATCTACTAGGCCTCCCCACTGATTCATTGGCCGAGCAGATGAAACAGTGGATGGTCCAATTCCATGGTCTCGTGCACTATTCTAGACACGTGGTGCATGTTCTGCATTACTGGTCTGTTCGACCATAGGTTCTGATGAGATAGGTGCTTCCATAGGATGTGTTATCAAATTATCCTCTGGATCAGGTACCTCTAACTCTCCTTCCACACCTTCTTCTAGGCATTCATTTTCTTCTTGTCTCCTACGTCTAGCCATTTCAATTTGTCCCACTGGGTATACCAAAAATATATGTTGGCTTTTTGGCTTTCGAAGGTTAGTATTGTAATTTTTAGCGTGCCAGCAAGGATTAATCGGTCCTTACAGAAGATTAATTGCCAATCAATTATCAGACAATTGTGTTTTAGTTCTTTCAGCCTCAATGAAGAGGACTTTTACTGGTGACTTTTTTAGGAGAATTTAGTAAACAACAATTAAGTGAAGAATAATTGTAGCATTGCATTAAGTAAAAATGAAAAACTTACAATGATCTGATCCAGCCTCGTAGAGGTTTACAACAACAAGCTATTTGAAACTACTCCTATGAATGAAGTGCAATACAGGAATTTAAAGTACAGAAATATTAAGAATTGTAAATATAAAATTGGAAAGAAAAATATGAAGTAAATGACTGGTTTCTAGATCTGAGTCTGGGGGCCTACTTTGGAGCCTTCTCTATGATTTATATTGTCCTATAGTAACCGTCGAAGTGGGCTTCCAACCGTGGAACAGTCCTCTCATGATTGCTGAACATGCCGCCTCATAGTCAATGCCACTACACCACTCTTTACAGTTAGGCTTCTCTCCTGATTTTGAATTTAAATGTATCAGTAACCGTTAAGCCCCGTCATTTTGCATCTCTTCGTTGATCCAGTGCTATGCAGATCCACAACAACTAATGCTAACTGCCACGTGTATGATTGCGATTGGAGATTTGAATTAACTTCCCGTATTGCCCTCATCTTGCCACGTGTTAAACTGCGATTGGCCTGTACAAAATATGTAGCCAACAATATGATGTTGGGTTATAACTAAAATTAGTTTTTTATATGACGCTCATAATATTGAGTTCCATCATTTGTGATAATCAAACTCATAAATGACATAACTTGCATACTATATGATATGGTTTATTGTGAATCTTTCATTTCAAAATAAAATACTATTAAAAATAAATTTATTTACAATAATAATATTACCACATTATTTTTATCAAGTGTTTTATACAAATTTTATGTATGAATAAAATTTATTTTTATACATTTTTATATATTTCTATATATCTATATAATAAAGTAGGATGGTTTTTGAATTTGTCCTACACACATTTGTCCTATTAGGATATTTGGACGGTTTAGATCTATTCAAATTATAAAACAACGACTGAGATATATTTTTTTAAAAATATCCTACATGTACATTTTCTATTTTTTCGCTTCTCTCTCTTACTTTTTCTTTTTTTCACCCATAATTCCATGATCCCACCTTCCTCTCTCTTTTCTTTTTATTTTTTTTTATTTTCTCCCGTTTTTATTTTTCTCTCTATTTGTTTATTTTTTTATTTTCTCATTTTTGTTTAATATATTTTACACATATTTCCATACAATGTATATTTGCCCGTAATACACTAGGACATTATGGGCATACATACAATTTCCATATAATTATATAAGCAAAAGTAATATTGTATGTATGGTGTGGAAATTATATGTATGCCAGACATATCTATCTATCTAGCTATATATTATATAAGCAAAAACGAGTTTTCGTGAGGAGTTTTGTGAGAACTCCAAAATTTTATAATAAATTTGTGATTTTATCAAATTAAAAAATAAATTTAAATAGTGTTGGAATTACAATTATATTCTAATCCTAACATTATTTATACCGTATCTTCAGACACGAATATATGCTAATATATATATATATATATATATATATTACAGTACATTTTACACATGTATCCACATTAATTACTAGACATTGATTGGTGGCCAACATTTTCCATGTTTTTGTTTCATTCACAGTTCATACTTTGTTTTTTGTGTGAAAACATATATATTAGTGAATGGGAGGCTTCTTGTCGGTCCAAATCGAAGTAGAGGATATTGTTGTATCTATTACGAAATTTACATCAATAATTTAAATTATTCAATATATATAATTTGTCGAGTAATTCATCTTTATAAAAAATCACGTTAATCAGATATCAGTAGTCACTTAATCATATTACATTTATGTCAATGATAAATATAATTTTTAAAATAAATTATTAACATAAATTTAATCTGATCAAGTGACTACCAATATCAAAACAATGTGATTTTTTTATAAAAATGAAATACTTGATGAGTTTTACACATCAAACAATTCTAATTATTGATATAAACTCCGTAATGGATCTACGGAGGGCAAACATCACCCTCTAATTCCCAACCGGAGAGAACCAGTGTCCAATATTGAATAAGGCCATGTAACGGATCAGTGTGCAACTTTCGAACCGCACAAATCATAACCAAAAGTGACCACCCAAAAAAAAAGTATATCATATATGCACAAAAATTTCAAACCAAGGATTCAAGGAAAAGGTGTTGAGGTGTACAACTAGCACTACAATAAAAATACATTTTAATGGTATTACACTAGTGACATTTTTAAAAAATACTATAAAAAAAATATTTGGTGACACGTTTTAAAAAAATATCACAAAACCACAAATATATAAGGTTCTAATGACATTTCAATAAAGAAATGTCACATCAATTTTACGACATTTTATAAAAAAATGACACAAGAAAATATTTTAGTGACATTTATCAATAAATGCCATTAAACTTTAGTAGCAATGGCATTTTTTAAAAAATGTCACTAAATTAGGTAGGTGTAAGTTACTTTTTATGACATTGGGTGAAAAGTGTTATAAATAAATATTTTATAGTATTTTGAGAAATGCCACTAAGCCAAAAACTTTCCAAGCTATTTAACTTTTGAGTTATAGTTAAAAAATTGTTCAAAAAAATCAAAAAGTCAGTAAAAATAATCAAATATCTTAGGTGGCGTTTGGTAACACTTATGTTTTCAGTTTTCAGTTTATATTTACAAAAATTTTAAAAACTGTCATAAAAACTTATTTGGTAAATATTTTGATTTATAAACCGGTGGTCTCAGTTTATAAATTTGACCAAAATTTGTAAACTCAAAAAATGAGTTTACGTTTTCAATTTTCAGTTTTTTTTTTTTTTGACCACCCACCACTCGCCACCACTTGCCACCATTTTCCCCAACCGTCTTCCGCCACCACCACCCACCACCACCCTCCACCACCGTCTTCTGCCGCCACCACCACCACCGTCTTCTACCGCCACTTTCCACCACCACCATCTTCCGCCGCCGCCACCCGCTACCTGCCACCAATTTCCACCACCGTCTTCCGCCGCCACCACTCGCCACCACCATCTTCCGCCACTACCACTCGCTACCACTTTCCACCACCATCTTCCGCCGCCACCACCTGCCACCACTTTCCACCACCGTCTTTCACCGCCGCCACCTGCCACCACTTTCCACTACCGTCTTCCGCCGCCACCACCATCTTCCGCCACTACCACCCGCCACCACTTCCACCACCATCTTCCACCGCTGCCACCCGCCACCTGCCACCATTTTCCACCACCGTCTTTCGCCGCCACCACCCGCCACCTGCCACTACTTTCCACCACCGTCTTTCGCCGCCACCACCCGCCATCTGCCACCACTTTCCACCACCGTCTTCCACCGCCACCACCAGCCACCACTACCTGTCACCACTTTCCACCACCGTCTTCTGCCTCTACCCTCCATCACTGTCTTCTGCTGCCACCATCCATCACCTGCCGCTATTACTTATCACCCGCCATCATCGTCTTCCGTCGCCATCATCGTCTTCCGTTGCCACCACTCGCCACCACCCACCACTACCATCTTCTGTTGCCACCCACCCGCCACCACTGTCTTCCGCTGCCACCATCTGTCACCACTTGTCACCACCCACCACCTGCCATGCCATCACTCGCCATCATTCGCCATTTCTCACTCTTTTAGTTTATATTTTTTAAAATTTTCAAACATTTTGTCCAAACCAAACGCTTTTGTAGTTTATGTTTTTCTAAAAATAAACAAAAACCAGTTTATAAAATTTTTGTAAATATAAACTGAAAACGTAAGTGTTACCAAACAGGCCCGTAGTAATTCACAATTTTAATACAATTAAAACAAGTCATTTCTAAGTATATTAATTTTTTTCACCTTACAAAAAAGTCAAAAAATTACAAGAAGAAAAAATCACAAACGAGGCTTTATTAAGTCCATATTTATGTATGAAATATATATATATATATATATAAATTCTAGTGGGAAAAAAAAAATCCAAAGGTTTGAGCCAGAATAAGTCTTGAGTTTTTAATTTTATCAATTTAAATTCTAATCTTTTAATTTATTTTGAATTTGAACTGCTTATCTATTTTTGTTAAATAAATTTGTAGAAAAAAAGTATATTTTAGTCATTAAACTCAATGAAAATGGGTATTTTAGACATTTTTCACACACCTACATTGAGTTTTATGACTAAAATATGTTGAAAATTTTGGTTTTATAAGGCTTATTTTGGGCTAACTTTGAGCCCAAAATTGAGTAGGCCCCAAACGTTTTTTTGGGTGGGTCTGAAAAGGTGACGTGTTCCTTGCCACGTGGCAAGTCACACGGTGAAGACGGTTTATCAAAACCATTTATGAGTGAATGGGAATTTGACGTCATTTTCGGGTTTGTGGAATAGACATTTAAAAATTAAATGTGGGTTTCCTTGTAAGGTTTGTCCCACATTAAAACTTGAAGAGAACTTATATGTGTGTATAAGTTCTAGGTGACAACACTTGGGTTGGGCCCCAAGGAGCACCCCAAGTTTGTAGAAGGGAAGAGTTATGGATAAAGTGAACTTTAGTCCAAACCACCACACGCGCAGCCGTACCGGGCGCCGGTGTAGGTCGGGTCGGTTCTTATATTAATTTTTTGGACAAAATTCATTTGAATTTTTTCAAAAAATACTTGCGGGAAAATTTAATTTAATTCAAATTTGAATTTAAATGTTTTTGTCCAATGTTACCTCCTCAAGTACAAATTCCACAACAGTCCAAACAGGTTGCCAATCCGTTGAACCCCGGACAGATGCATTACTGGTCAGACATATTCAAAATCTTGACAGTTATTTAACTGCTGCAGTTACAGATCTATCCAATTTTCAAACTAAACCTGTTCAAAGGTTTTTTGCACCTGTTAAGTTCAAAAAAACATACCTATTCGGTCAGATCTTTTTGCCTATAAATTCCAGCATTTTCCAGCAGTTTAGGGT
This sequence comes from Camellia japonica, assembly GCA_030407325.1. Lineage (NCBI taxonomy): Eukaryota > Viridiplantae > Streptophyta > Magnoliopsida > Ericales > Theaceae > Camellia > Camellia japonica. The sequence continues at coordinate 39,465,056 of JAPPVO010000017.1, forward strand.
TGGAAAATAATCTGAAATTTTTCATTTCTTGCTGTCCAGATTTTTTATTTGTTTGCATTATTCTTCATTTTAGTTGTTTAGGAAAAACTAAAGAGAATATAGAACACATGTTTTTGTTCGCCGAACAAATGGTTTGGAGTGCTATTACAATTTGTGAAGATCATTGTATCCTGAGAGATAGACGCCACTTGTCCGTAAGCACCGTAGCGAGGCGAATCTGTCTTAAGGACAGAGTGTCACACACTCGATTTGATCTTTTAAATATTTAATTCGGTTCAGTAAAATAAATTCAGTACGTAATTTATTCTTATTTGTTTTATTGTTTCAAATTATTTATTTTACACTGAAGATTGTTTCAACAATCTTAAGACAGATTCAAATTATTCTGTTTATATATAATTTTTCGTTTGTTTCCTTTCTTCTTTCTTCTTCTTACAGAAATTATTTTCTGTGATTTTACAAAATAATATTCTGGTTGGAAAACAAATAATAGTAATATACTGTTTGACAGATAGTAGTAATATGCTGTCTATTTTCTTTGACAACTAGTAGTAATATACTGGTGTCATTAATAATTCAGAATATTTATTTGTGAAGTTTGTCAGAAATTAATTTTAGTTTCAGAAATAATTTCTGAGTGTTCATTAATTAAAATTCTATTTCAGTATTTTAATTATTGAAGTGTTACAGAATTTAATTTTCTGTGTGGAATTAATTTGGTTAAATAAAAATTTATTTTATTTCCAAATTAATTAAAAATAAAAGTTACAATTCTTATTTCTTTTATTTTTACAGAATTTAATTCTGTGTTTATGGTTTAATTTTCTGTGTAGTATAAAATTCTAATTATAATTTTGTTTTATAATTTAGAATTCATGGCTACAGAAACTTGTCAAACTAATGTTCAAACCAGTACTGGTATGGTGGCTGCAATTGCGCCAACCCCTCTTCCTATTGTGAATCATGGTGAAAAACCAGAGAAGTTCTTAGGAACTAATTTTAAAGGATGGCAGAAGAAAATGCTATCTAAAGAAGGGGAAACTAAGAAGTACAAGTTTTATGGCAAGTGTTACATTCGTGACAAAGAAGGACATCGGGCCAAAGATTGCTGTTGCAAACGCAAAGGCAAAGAAAAATCAAGCAAGAAGTCTGCTCAAGCCTATATGATCGAAGTGGACAATATTTCCAATGGTATAGATGACATAAATCTTTCTACAGTTGTTTACGAGGAAAACCTTTTTGGAAACCCTAAAGAATGGTGGGTGAACACTGATGCTACTCGCCACATCTGTGCCGACAAAAAGATGTTCACATCTTATTCTATAGTAGACAACGGTGAACAACTTTTTATGAGCAACTCCTCAACTTCCAAAGTTGACAGACAATGGAAGATTGTTCTGAAGATGACATCTGGAAAGGAACTCACTCTCAATAATGTACTGCATGTACCGGACATTCGCAAGAATCTTGTTTCCAGATCGTTGTTGAGTAAAAATGGGTTTAGGCTAGTTTTTGAAAGTGACAAGTTTGTACTTACCAAAAACAGAATGTATGTAGGAAAATGTTACATGTCTGATGGCCTTTTCAAAATGAATATAATGACTGTTGTACCTTCTATTATTAATAAAAATACATCTTCTTCTTACTTGTTTGAGTCTTCAAATTTATGGCATAGTTGTCACGACCCAAACCCGCCCTATGGGTTTAGCACCGTAACCAGCCAGTAACCCGAGATTACCGAAGGCCTGCTCAACAGTAATACAGTAAAACAGAGTACAGGGCCTGGCGGAAGCCAATACAGTAAATAAACAATGTCCAATGAGCTGTGACAGTCTGTATGCAAAAAGACTTTTTCATTCAAATATACACAGTCAGTGGCAAAACAGTATACACAACACATGCAGTCACTCAGTACAGGGACTTAATCCCTACTCAACAGTACAGTAAACATTCAGTCTATGCATTCTATTCAGTTATTACAAACAGTAGACAGTACAGAAGAGAGAACGCTAAAACACCCCTAAGCCTTAGCAAGATAGGCTCGGAACCTCACAGTGAGGCACATTGGCTGGCTTGACAAAACTGGGAATCTACCCTGACGCTTCTAGCTTTGATCCGATGCCTGTACACCTACATATATATATGAGCAGTGAGCTAAAGCCCAGTGAATAACATAATGCGTAAAGAGGTTTAGAATGAATGTCCTTACAGTAATGAAAACAGTTCAATTCAATCAGTGTATCAGTTGTTCAGTACAGTAAACAGTCATATGTGGTACATCCATTAGCATAACAGTAACAGTAGGTCTTAAAAGACCGAACAGTAATGATGGCCATCTATCAGTGAACAGTAGGGTTCCAACGAGGGAACCAGCAGAGATCTCTGTAACAGTAACAGTAACAGTAGGTGCTAAGGATGCCACAATACAGTTCAGAATATAGGACATACATTCATTCAGTAAACAATTCAGTTCAGTATTTCGGAAGATAGTCATTTGAACATATCTTTACACAAAAGTTACTCACAGAGTTTGGGCTACAGTATGCTAGAGCGTGTCTCCCCAGTCGCCAACCCTACACAGTTAACAGATTGAACACACTAAGCTACACAGTTGGGAAAGATAACAACTTAACCCCGAATTTGCCTCGGTGTGTGTTCTACATCTATATCCTCATTAAGATGTCCTAAACTAGGCCTAAGAATGCCTAGGATGGGATGAGGATGCAAAGATGTGCACAGAAAACAGTTTCAGAATTTTTTCAAAAAAACAGGGATCCGCTCGAGCACAGGTTTCCCTGCTCGAGCGGACATGCAACAAAGGTACACGCTCGAGCGTCAACTTCCCCGCTCGAGCGTACTGTAAAAGTACTGGCTAGGTGAAATCTCCGCTCGACGGGCGCTCGACGCCCGCTCGAGCGTAAGACACATGCCTCTGCTCGAGCGTCCAATACTCCGCTCGAGTGGACTGTAAAACAGTGAGAGATGCTGGATGCTCGAATTCCCCGCTCGAGCGGGAGTGCGAAATCTAGAAATTCCAGATTGCACTTCCAAGCTTCAAACCAAGTTCAAATGCTTTCAAAACAATCCTCTTGGGCTAATTTCTGGAAAAACACTTGTAGACACATAGAATAACATGAGTCAAAGCTCAATTTGGGAAATCAAAGCCCGAGGGTGTTTAATTCAAACTCCATTTCAAACCAATCTTCAAGAACATGATCTCACATGAACATGCATGAATTTAAACAACTTTCAAACTTCAAAACATGCTCTAATGAGCTCAATATTTTGAAAACAAGATGAATACATGGACTATAACAACAATATGAGCATGCATGTACCAATTCCCATGAAATCAACCTCAAAATGCAACAATATAGCCATGCATGCAACAATTGAGCTATAATTCAACACTTAAACCATGTCTTAGCTCTAAGCTCCAACAATATGACATGAATCATGCAAGAACAATCTTAAATACAACAATGAGAGGTTCAATTACCTTACCTAGGTCTTGTAACTCAAATGTAGAAGCTTAGAGATGCAAAACTCCTTCAATTCTACCAAGTTCTCTAGCAAATCAACAAGAACAACCCAACTCTCTCTCTCTCTAGTTTGGTGGTGAGACAACAAATGAGCTAATGAAATGTTTTGTATAAGGCTCAAGTGATGTATAAGGCTCAAAGAGTGGAGATAGTGATGTAATTTGGTACCACTTAATCTAATTTAATCATACCAAATCAGTTTTCGGATAATTACACTACAAAATCACATAAATTGTGGCGATCACAAATCACTAATCAATTTCTGGTTCGGCCGCCGATAAGGCATTCAATTAACAGTTTAAACACAGAAATTGAACAGATAATCATACAGTCAAACAGATAGAGTTACAATTCAAACAGATGCAGGCAATTAAACAGATACAGTTAATCGATTCAGTTTCAGATTTCAATCGGTCAGTTCAGTAAGTCAGTCAGTTCATTTACTTTCCATAATCGGTATTAACTTAGCAGTAATCGGCATTAATCAGTGATCAGTAACGAGGGTTATTACAGTCTCCCCTCCTTATAAAGAGTTTAGTCCTCTAAACTCGAATTACCTTCATTCTGGAAGAAAACAGGATTCAGTGGAAACAAATCAGGGTATCTCTTAGCCATGTCATCTTCCCTTTCCCAAGTGGCATACACACCACCGTGGTTTTGCCAGTCAACTTTCACTAGCGGGATCTCTTTGTTCCTCAACTTCTTGACCCGTCTGTTAACAATCTGTATGGGCCGTTCCTCGTAAGTGTAGTCATCACTCAACACTACCCGAGTAGGCTCAATTACATGGAAAGGATCCCGGAGATAATCTCTCAACATAGAGATGTGGAAGACGTTATGCATATGCTCCATTTCAGGAGGGAGCGCAACTTGATACGCCACTGGATTGATTTTCTCGATAACCTCATACGGCCCGACATATCTCGGCACTAACTTGCCTTTGACTCCAAAACGAGTCTGGCCTTTCATTGGTGTCACTTTCACAAACACGTGATCACCCACTTCATATTCTCGATCTCGTCTTCTAACATCTACATAACTTTTCTGTCTGCTCTGTGCTGTTTTCAGTCGCTGCTGTATCAGTTTCACCTTTTCAGTTGTTTCGTATACAATCGCGGGCCCAAGCAAAGGCCCATCTCCAACTTCTGCCCAACAAATCGGAGATCTACATTTCCTGCCATACAATGCCTCGAAAGACGCCATACCAATACTTGAATGATAGTTGTTGTTGTAGGCGAATTCGGCCAATGGCAAATGGCTTTCCCAGTTTCCCTGAAAATCAAGGACACACATTCTCAATAAATCCTCCAGAGTTTGGATGGTCCTTTCTGTTTGGCCATTTGTCTGAGGATGGTAGGCACTACTCAGTCTCAGTTCAGTTCCCAATGCAGTCTATAGGCTTTGCCAAAATCTCGATGTAAACTTCGAATCCCTGTCAGAAACAATGGATACAGGCACTCCATGCAGTCTAACAATTTCATCAATATAGAGTATAGCCAATTTGTCCGCATTATAAATTGTCTTAACAGGTAGGAAATGAGCAGATTTAGTTAGTCTATCAACAATAACCCAAATTGAGTCCATACATTTACTGGAGCGAGGCAATCCAACGATAAAATCCATCGTGATATGCTCCCATTTCCACTCCGGTATGGGTAAAGGTTGCAGTAAGCCTGCGGGTCGCTGATGTTCCGCTTTGACTTGTTGGCAATGAAGACATTTTGATACAAAGTCAGCAATTTCTTTCTTCATTCCCGGCCACCAGAAATTCTGTTTCAGATCTTGATACATTTTCGTATTCCCTGGATGGATAGAAAATTTTGAATTGTGGCCCTCTTGCAGAACTCTTCTTTTCAATTCAGAACCATTTGGTACACACAGTCTTCCCTGAAATTTCAGTACATTATTTTCAAATTTGAACCCCGGTCTCGGTTTAACTTCTCTTTCTTCGATGATCTTCTTCAAGAAGTCATCCGTTTGCTGTTTCTCTTTAATTTCTTCGATCAATGCCGGTTGAGCAGAAATAGCAACTATTGTTCCACCTTGTTCTCTCAAAACAACTTCAATTTCAGATTTTTCAAGGTCACAAAGCAACTCTTTCTGTCCAGTGAGTAAACAAGCTAAATTTGCAATCGATTTCCGGCTCAGTGCATCGGCAACGGTGTTGGCTTTTCCCAGATGGTACAGAATCTGTAGGTCGTAATCTTTAATCAGTTCTAGCCATCTCCGTTGTCTCATGTTCAGTTCTTTCTGGGTAAAGAAGTACTTCAGACTCTTGTGGTCGGTATATACTTCACATGTCGCCCCGTACAGATAATGACGCCAGATTTTCAATGCAAATACCACTGCAGCAAGTTCCAGATCATGGGTCGGGTAGTTCTTTTCATGTGGTCTCAGTTGTCGGGAAGCATAGGCAATTACTCTCCCGTTCTGCATTAAAACACATCCCAAACCCTTATGAGAAGCATCACTAAATACAGTATAACCATCCGTACCTGAGAGTAAGGTAAGAACGGGTGCAGTCACAAGTCGAGTTTTCAACTCCTGAAATGCTGATTCCCTCTGGTCAGTCCAGTCAAATGATGTCCCATTCTGTGTCAGTTGAGTCAATGGTAAGGCAATTTTGGAGAAATCTTTGACAAATCTTCTGTAATATCCAGCCAATCCCAAAAAGCTTCGGATTTCTGTCACATTTGTTGGTCTAGGCCAGTTCACTACAGCTTCAATTTTCTGCGGATCAACAGAAATTCCATCTTGCTAACAACATGCCCCCAAAAACATAACATGATCAAGCCAAAACTCACATTTAGACAGTTTAGCATACAGTTTCTGTTCTCTTAGGGTCTGCAGGGCAAGTCTCAGATGATGTTCATGTTGTTCTATACTTTTGGAGTAAATCAATATGTCATCAATAAACACCACAATAAAGTCATCAAGGTACGGTTTAAAGATTCTATTCATGAGGTCCATAAATGCTGCTAGTGCATTGGTAACTCCAAAAGGCATAACTAAAAATTCGTAATGTCCATACCTCGTTCTAAAAGCAGTCTTATCAATGTCTTCTGGTTTAACCTTCAACTGATGATATCCGGATCTGAGATCAATCTTAGAAAACACTTGAGCACCCTGTAACTGATCAAATAAGTCATCAATACGCGGTAATGGATATTTGTTTTTCACAGTTACCTTGTTCAGTTCACGGTAGTCAATGCACAGTCTCAATGAGCCGTCTTTCTTTTTCACAAACAAAATCGGTGCACCCCACGGTGAAGTACTAGGCCTGATAAATTTCTTGTCTAGCAGTTCTTGCAATTGCACTTTCAATTCTTTCAATTCAGTTGGAGCCATTCTGTAAGGAGCTTTCGATACAGGCTGTGTTCCCGGAATCACATTAACGGTGAATTCAATCTCCCTGTCAATCAAATCCCCTGGTAGATCATCTGGAAAAACATCTGGGAATTCTCTGACTATAGGAATACAGTTCACATCAGTTTTAACATTATCATCAGTAGATACAGTCAGTACAGAACACAGATATCCCTTACACCCTTTTCTAATCAATTTAACGGCCTTCACAGAAGAAATCAAATATGGGGGAGGTACTACTCCAACCCCACTAAACACAAATTCGGGTAAACCAGGTGGACGGAAAACAACTTGTTTTGTCACACAGTCAATGGTGGCATGATATTTTTGTAACCAGTCCATCCCCAATATTACATCGAAATGATCAATGTTCAATGGCAGTAAATCAATAAACAGATGCATATCCCCAACAATGATTTCATATGCAGGGTACATATAAGCACATGTCATGGATCCTTCTACAGGTGATGATACAGCTAGCAGGTAGTTCATAGGTTCTAAGGGTCTATTCAATTTCCGTGAAAAAGCATGTGACACATAAGAATGTGTAAACCCCGAATCAATCAGTACATATGCATTTTGAGCACAAATAGAGAGGATACCTGACACAACGGTTTCAGTATTTTGCACGTCTCCCGATACTAGGGCAAACACTCGGCCCTGCCTCATCGGCTCTTTCCCGGTAACTTTGGGGTTAGGCTTTGGTGCTACAATTGATGCTGCGGCGCTCCCTGCAGCTTTACTATTACCCGAAGCAGTGGAAGGGCAATCTTTCACCATGTGGCCCACTTTGCCACACCTGTAACAAGCACCAGAGATTTTATAACAGACTCCCTTATGGTTCTTACCGCATTCGGAACAGGGCGGAAAGGGACGGTTTCCTTGACTAGAAGTAGTCGTTGACCCTGTATTTTGCTTTTTGTTCATTTGATTATGCTTGCCTTTCTTGAATTTGAAGTTCTATCTTTTACCATGCCATTCGGATGCTGGTGTTTCAGTTTTCAGTGCCTCGATGTTTGCTTTAGCCATCAAGGCTCGGTCAAGGACATTCACATAAGTAGGTAATTTCAATACATTTATCCGATCCAGTATTGCAACATTCAGGCCGCCTTCAAACCTCCTGGCCTTCTTGTAATCAGTGTCCACCATGTGTGGTGCATATCTAGCAAGCCCGGTGAACTTCGTTTCATATTCAGCAACAGACATTATGCCCTGTTTTAACTGTTCAAATTCAGTGACCTTCCTGTCCCTGACACACTGAGGGAAGTACTTTTCGAAGAAGGCTACTTTAAATTGAGCCCAAGTCATGACAGTATTGTCGTCACGAGTAAGCATCCACCACCTTCTTGCCTCTTCTTGCAAAGTGAAGGTGGCCGACAGTACCTTATGTACCTCCGAACACGGAAACACTTCAAACAGTTTCTCAGTCTTTAGAACCCACGCTTCAGCCTTCAATGGTTCAAGGCCTCCCTGAAAGGATGGCGGTTTCAATTTGCTGAACTTCTGGGTAAGAGCAATAATATCCCCATCATTAGCATTCACATTTTGTACATGCACATTCTGGTCCGGCTGTACTAGAGGAGGAGGTGGGGGTTGTTGGTCCAGTCTAGCAGTTATCAGTTCCATCATTCGTTCCAGTCTGGTCATTCTGGCCTCAGAGGATGAGGATTCAGTTTCATTTGCAGTGCTTGCATTATCCATTTTTCTATAAACAGTTATAACAGTTTCAATCATAAGCAGTTATAACAGTTATCAACATAGGCAGTCATTGGTGTTATCAACATAGGCAGTCATTCGTGTAATAGTTTAACACATTAGCATATATTCAGTCATATCATAACCACACACTTATCATGTCTATGAATGCCCTAATCGCTTTTCTAGGACACCCTATAGCTCATTTGGACACGTGTGTGCGGTATAACTCGTGATTAAGCATCGCTCTGATACCACTCTGTCACGACCCAAACCCAGCCCTATGGGTTTAGTACCGTAACCGGCCAGTAACCCGAGATTACCGAAGGCCTGCTCAACAGTAATACAGTAAAACAGAGTACAGGGCCTAGCGGAAGCCAATACAGTAAATAAACAATGTCCAATGAGCTGTGACAGTCTGTATGCAAAAAGACTTTTTCATTCAAATATACACAGTCAGTGGCAAAACAGTATACACAACACATGCAGTCACTCAGTACAGGGACTTAATCCCTACTCAACAGTACAGTAAACATTCAGTCTATGCATTCTATTCAGTTATTACAAACAGTAGACAGTACAGAAGGGAGAACGCTAAAACACCCCTAAGCCTTAGCAAGATAGGCTCGGAACCTCATAGTGAGGCACATTGGCTGGCTTGACAAAACTGGGAATCTACCCCGACGCTTCTAGCTTTGATCCGATGCCTGTACACCTACATATACATATGAGCAGTGAGCTAAAGCCCAGTGAATAACATAATGCGTAAAGAGGTTTAGAATGAATGTCCTTACAGTAATGAAAACAGTTCAATTCAATCAGTGTATCAGTTGTTCAATACAGTAAACAATCATATGTGGTACATCCATTAGCATAACAGTAACAGTAGGTCTTAAAAGACCGAACAGTAATGATGGCCATCTATCAGTGAACAGTAGGGGTTCCAACGAGGGAACCAACAGAGATCTCTGTAACAGTAACAGTAACAGTAGGTGCTAAGGATGCCACAATACAGTTCAGAATATAGGACATACATTCATTCAGTAAACAGTTCAGTTCAGTATTTCGGAAGATAGTCATTTGAACATATCTTTACACAAAAGTTACTCACAGAGTTTGGGCTACAGTATGCTAGAGTGTGTCTCCCCAGTCGCCAACCCTACACAGTTAACAGATTGAACACACTAAGCTACACAGTTGGGAAAGATAACAACTTAACCCCTAATTTGCCTCGGTGTGTGCTCTACATCTATATCCTCATTAAGATGTCTTAAACTAGGCCTAAGAATGCCTAGGATGGGATGAGGATGCAAAGATGTGCACAAAAAATAGTTTCAGAATTTTTTCAGAAAAACAGGGATCCGCTCGAGCGCAGGTTTCCCCGCTCGAGCGGACATGCAACAAAGGTACACGCTCGAGCGTCAACTTCCCCGCTCGAGCGTACTGTAAAAGTACTGGCTAAGTGAAATCTCCGCTCGACGGGCGCTCGACGCCCGCTCGAGCGTAAGACACATGCCTATGCTCGAGCGTCCAATACTCCGCTCGAGCGGACTTTAAAACAGTGAGAGATGCTGGATGCTCGAATTCCCCGCTCGAGCGCCACTTTCCTCGCTCGAGCGGAAGTGCGAAATCTGGAAATTCCAGATTGCACTTCCAAGCTTCAAACCAAGTTCAAATGCTTTCAAAACAATCCTCTTAGGCTAATTTCTGGAAAAACACTTGTAGACATATAGAATAACATGAGTCAAAGCTCAATTTGGGAAATCAAAGCCCGAGGGTGTTTAATTCAAACTCCATTTCAAACCAATCTTCAAGAACATGATCTCACATGAACATGCATGAATTTAAACAACTTTCAAACTTCAAAACATGCTCTAATTAGCTCAATATTTTGAAAACAAGATGAATACATGGACTATAACAACAATATGAGCATGCATGTACCAATTCCCATGAAATTAACCTCAAAATGCAACAATATAGCCATGCATGCAACAATTGAGCTATAATTCAACACTTAAACCATGTCTTAGCTCTAAGCTCCAACAATATGACATGAATCATGCAAGAACAATCTTAAATACAACAATGAGAGGTTCAATTACCTTACCTAGGTCTTGTAACTCAAATGTAGAAGCTTAGAGATGCAAAACTCCTTTAATTCTACCAAGTTCTCTAGCAAATCAACAAGAACAACCCAACTCTCTCTCTCTCTAGTTCGGTGGTGAGACAACAAATGAGCTGATGAAATGTTTTGTATAAGGCTCAAGTGATGTATAAGGCTCAAAGAGTGGAGATAGTGGGCCACTAACTGGTCTAAATGTAAATAGGTCCAATTCATGTAATTTGGTACCACTTAATCTAATTTAATCATACCAAATCAGTTTTCGGATAATTACACTATAAAATCACATAAATTGTGGCGATCACAAATCACTAATCAATTTCTGGTTCGGCCGCCGATAAGCATTCAATTAACAGTTTAAACACAGAAATTGAACAGATAATCATACAGTCAAACAGATAGAGTTACAATTCAAACAGATGCAGCCAATTAAACAGATACAGTTAATCGATTCAGTTTCAGATTTCAATCGGTCAGTTCAGTAAGTCAGTCAGTTCATTTACTTTCCATAATCGGTATTAACTTAGCAGTAATCGACATTAATCAGTGATCAGTAACGAGGGTTATTACAATAGTAGACTTAGACATATTAATTATGGATCTTTACGTAGATTAATTAATATGAAATGTTTATCTAAATTTGAATTTGATTTAAATCATAAGTGTAAAATTTGTGTTGAGACAAAATTATCCAAAATTCATTTTCATTCAATTGAAAGAAGTATGGATCCACTTAAATTAATTCATAGTGACATTTGTGATTTTAAATCAATTCAAACTAGAGGTAGGAAAAAGTATTTTATTACTTTCATAGATGATTATACTAGATATAGTTATGTTTATTTAATTTGAACCAAAGATGAAACTTTGGAAACTTTCATTCAATATACGAATGAAGTTGAAAATCAACTTGATAAGAAAATCAAGAAACTTAGAAGTGATAGAGGTGGTGAATATGAATCACCTTTTGGTGAGTTTTGTAAAGAACATGGAATAATTCATCAAACCACCGCTCCTTACTCACCCCAGCAAAATGGAATCGTTGAAAGGAAAAATAGGACTATAAAAGAAATAATGAATGTCATGTTAATAAGTTCTGGATTACCTCAGAACTTGTGGGGGGAAGCAATACTTTCTGCTAATTATATTTTAAATAAAGTACCCCGGAAGAAAGTGAATCAAACACCTTATGAATTATGGCATGGAAGAGTACTATCCTACAAATACTTAAAAGTGTGGGGGTCTTTGGCTAAAGTAGCTATTCCTAGTCCTAAAAAGACTAAGATAGGTCCTAAAACTGTTGATTATATTTTCATTGGTTATGCCAAGAATAGTAGTGCATATCAGTTTTTGATTCATAAGTCAGAACATTCCGAAATGCATGTAAATACTATTATTGAATCTCAAAATGCGTCTTTCTTTGAACATGTGTTTCCAAATAACACTGGACAAGAGACTAGTAATAATAAAAGATCTTTTGATGCTATTATTAGTCATGATCAAGAACAAGATCAAGAACAAGAGCAAGAGATAGATCAAATTGATGAAGAGGAACCTATACATAGTAAACGTGCTAGAACCTCAAAATCTTTTGGTCTAGATTTTCTAACTTTTTTGTTAGAAAATGAGTCTTTAACTTTTAAAGAAGCTATGTCCAGTCCTGAGACTCCTTTATGGAGAGAAGCTGTCAATAGTGAAGTTGAATCCATCTTGCAAAATCACACTTGGGAATTAGTGGACTTACCACCAGGTTGTAAGCCTCTTGGGTACAAGTGGATTTTCAAAAGAAAAATGAAAGCGAATGGATCAATTGACAAATACAAGACAAGACTTGCGGTCAAAGGGTATAGACAAAAAGAAGGTCTTGATTACTTTGACATATACTCACCGGTTACTAGAATAACATCTATCAGAATGCTAATTGCTATTGCATCTTTGTACAATCTAGAAATTCATCAAATAGATGTGAAAACTGCTTTCTTAAATGGTGAGTTAGATGAAGAAATTTACATGGAACAACCTGAAGGATTTTCTGTTCCAAGAAAAGAAAAGAAAGTGTGTAAATTGGTTAAATCATTATATGGTTTAAAACAGGCGCCAAAGCAATGGCATGAGAAATTTGACAAGGCAATGATGTCAAATGGATTTAAAATTAATGAGTGTGACAAATGTGTTTATATTAAAAACACAGACAAAGGTTATGTTATAGTATGTCTTTATGTGGATGATATGCTCATCATAAGTAGCAATAATGACATGATTAAAACTACCAAGAAAATGTTGAATAAACATTTTGACATAAAGGACATGGGCATTGCTAATGTAATTCTTGGTATGACAATTACCAAAACATTAGAAGGATTTGCTTTGTCACAATCTCGTTACATTGAGAAAATACTTGACAAATTCAACAAAAATAATGATCATCTTGCTAGAACACCTGTGGATGTTAATTTGTTTCTTTCTAAGAATTTAAAGGAAAGTATTTCTCAATTAGAGTATGCCCAAATTATTGAAAGCTTAATGTACTTGATGAACTGTACTCGCCCAGATATAGCTTATGTAGTAAGTAAATTAAGTAGATATACGAGTAATCCAGGAGTAGAATACTGGAAAGCTATTATAAGGGTTCTAAGATATCTCCGATTTACTCGTAACATTTGGTTAAATTATACTAGATATCCAGCAGTACTTGAAGGATACTGTGATGCAAACTGGATATCGGATACTAGAGACTCAAAATCTACCAGTGGGTATGTCTTTACTCTTGGTGGTGCGGCTGTATCTTGGAAATCTTCCAAACAGACTTGCATTGCTAGGTCTACTATGGAATCAGAATTCATAGCTTTAGATAAAAATGGGGAAGAAGTAAAATGGCTTCACCACTTCCTTGAAGATATTCCAATGTGGCCAAAACCGGTGCCTACTATATGCATACACTGTGATAGTCAATCAGCAATTGGTAGAGCACAGAGTCATATGTATAACGGTAAGTCACGACACATTCATCATCAACATAACACCGTGAGACAACTACTCTCTAATGGAATTATTTCCATTGAATATGTGAAGTCTAAAGACAACATAGCGGATCCACTAACCAAAGGGTTAGCAAGAGAGTTAGTTGAGAATTCATCGAGGGAAATGAGACTTAAGCCTACTAAATAAGAGTTACCACAAAGACAACCCAACCTAGTTGACTGGAGATCCCAAGATCTAGGTTCAAAGGGACAATCGAGTTGTGTATAACACATAAGGATCACTGGGAAGTCAAACTCCTACCCAATTCTATGATGAAATAATGATGTCTGCAACATTTTAGGTTAAGTAATACTTTTAATGATTCTTATATCTAAGTATACCTAGAGGAGTATGGCAGGATACTCTTCATAAGAATCACCTATATGAATGTGAACTGGGCCGGTTCTTTGAGTTCAGGGCCAAAATGAACACAATAATGAGAACTAAACTGTGTCTGGAGATATACTATGTGAGTTCTATTATCTTGGTTTACATAAGCGGCTGAACAGTTCAAGACATCATGTTCACTGGTTAGCTAGTAAATCCAATAGTGTCTCATAACGGAAAGTTCAAAGCCAAAAGCTACCTATCCTTTGCAGAATATTTTCAATTTCTGTACTCTCTGAAATTAGATCATGTTGTTACATTTTCTCTCCGTCAAATTCCATTCATGTGGGGAATTGTTGGAAATTTTGGTTTTATAAGGCTTATTTTGGGCCAACTTTGAGCCCAAAATTGAGTGGGCCCCAAACGTCTTTTGAGGTGGGTCCGAAAAAGTGACGTGTTCCTTGCCGCGTGGCAAGTCACATGATGGAGATGGTTTGTCAAAACAATTTATGAGTAAATGGGAACTTGACGTCATTTTCGGATTCGTGGAATGAACATTTAAAGAATTAAATGTGGGTTTCTTTGTAAGGCATGTCCCACATTGAAACTTGAAGAGAACTTATGTGTGTATATAAGTTCTAAGTGACAACACTTGGGTTGGGCCCCAAGGGGCACCCCAAGTTTGTAGAAAGGAGGAGTTATGGACAAAGTAAACCTTAACCCAAACCACCACACACGTGCGCCGCCGTCGTCCGGCCGTGCCATGCAGGGTATAGAGTGTGGGTCGGGTCGGGTCGGTTCTTATATTAATTTTTTGAACAAAATTCATTTGAAGTTTTTCAATAAATACTTGCGGGAAAATTTAATTTAATTCAAATTTGAATTTAAATGTTTTTGTCCAATGTTACCTCCTCAAGTACAAATTCCACAACAGTCCAAACAGGTTGCCACTTTGTTGAACCCCCGGACAGATGCATTACTGGCCAGACAAATTCAAAATCTGGACAGTTATTTAACTGTTGCAGTTACAGATCTGTCCAGTTTTCAGATTGAACCTATTCAAAGGTTTTTTGCGCCTGTTAAGTTCAAAAAAACATACCTGTTCAGTTAGATCTTTTTGCCTATAAATTCCAGTATTTTCCAGCAGTTTGGGGTTGGAAAATAATCTAAAAATTTTCATTTCTTGTTGTCCAGATTTTTTATCTGTTTGCATTATTCTTTATTTTAGTTATTTAGGAAAAATTAAAGAGAGTATAGAACACATGTTTTTGTTCGCTGAACAAATTGTTTAGAGTGCTACTACAATTTGTGAAGATCATTGTATCTTGGGAGATAGACGCCACTTGTCCCTAAGCACCGTAGCGGGGCGAATTTGTCTTAAGGACAGAGTGTCGCACACTCAACTTGATCTTTTAAATATTTAATTCGGTTCAGTAAAATAAATTCGGTACATAATTTATTCTTATTTGTTTGATTTGTTTCAAGTTATTTATTTTACACAGAATATTGTTCCAACAAAATATACATTTTCTTATGATTTTACTTAGCAAAAATGGACGGGTGATTTAGATTAAAAATAAATTAAAAGAGTAAGATTTAAATTGATAAAATTATAAATTCACGTTTATTTCATTATAAGTGTCAAATCCTAGAATTTTTATTTTTATTTTTTGGTAATTTTCCCTAAATTCTATATAAATATATATATATATATATATATATCTGGTTTGAGAATTTTCTTTTGCTATGGTGTAACATATTGCTTTGTCCTCTCTGCTGTTAGGTCTTAAAAATATTTGAAGACAAAACAGCCCGTAACTGCCTAATGCATATGATATCCACATTATTTGAGACTGCGAAATTTCAAGGAAGCTTCAAACATTTGTACACTTGTTTTGTGTTGGTAGGTATCCCATGCTTATCATCAAGTGGCTTCAATAAACTTAGAACATTTGGACCCCGCTTTTTTTTGTTTTGTTTTGGGGATTATGATGGTTAGTGTCAAACTCTTCTATATAGGAATTGAACTAGAAATTTCACACTATAAATGATATTATCCAATTACTAGATCAAATGTCCTGATTCATATTACTTGTCATTGTCATAGTATTTTAGTAAAAACAAACAAATGTAGAAAATTGCATTTTGGATCAAAATAGTATCTTCGGATTTTATTTTATTTTATTTATAATTCTATTTAGTTTAGAGTTTTTAAAAATAATTTTCTAAATTTTTAACTCATATTTTTTTAAAAAATATTTTAATAATTTTTAGATTCATTTAAACTAGATACACTTAAAAATATTTGATTTACAAAAAAATCTTTTAAAAATTCATTAAATTCAAAAAATAAATATATAATATTTAATGGCTTTTTTTATTAAAAAAATAGTACAAATTTTATATATTTTAAATATATACAGATTACGTGAATCTAAAGAATTTAAAATAATAATTTTTAATTTTTTTTTAAATGTATCATTTTAAACATTTCTCAAACTCATAACAATTTTTCTTAAAATTAATTGATATTAAGAAAAACTTTTTTCTTGCATCTTTTGTAAGATTGGCCATTTAGATAAATGTATTACTTGGGTTTTGTTTGCCAACTTTTAAAAAGTCAATTTGTTTAGGTGGGTACGATGTGAAAAGTGGGTTGGTTTTTTGGTTTTTTAGCTTTTTTGACTATTTTAGCTTGAGTTTAAAAGCTTGGTTTGAGAATGGCTTTTTGGTTTTTTTGAATTTTTTTGTGAGAGAAGAATGTAATGATTATGGGTTGGATGTGATGTTTTGTTTGTTATGACTAAAATAGCCTATTTTGTTTTTTGTGACTAAAATAGCCAAAAAAGCCCAAACCATGGCTTCCCAAACGAAGCGTCGAATTTTGGATTCTTTGTATGGATTTAAGTGTATTATTAGATTTGGAAGGCTCATTACATGTCATGTTTCGATGATCCAAATTGTTATGTAATACTCATTGAATAATTTATGTCTGTAAAAAAATCACATTGATCGGATATTAGTAGTCCCTTGATCGGAACATATTTTTATTAATAATTTATTTTTAAAATCATATTTACCATTGACAAAAATGTGTTCCGAACAAGGGGCTACCGATATCTGATCAACTTGATTTTTTATAGATATGAAGTACTTGACGAATTCTACATATTGAAAGGTTCAGATTATCAAAACAGAAGTTGTGATAGGTCCAACAGACTCAACAATATATTTCAATTCACACAATAAATTAGAAAAAAATCTCACAAGTTCTACATATTAAAAGGTTCAAATTATCAAAACAGAATTTGTGATAGGTCCAACAAACCCAATAATATATTCCAATTCACACGATGAACTAGAAAAAAATCTCTCCCAATTTTTAATATACCAAGTTGTTTTGGAACCATCAATCTAAAAACATAAAAAAGTTGTTTTAGAACCAAGTTCAGAGTCTTGACAAAGATGCCCTCAAAATGACAGGTACTATCTGTGTTGGTTTTGCAACTAAAAAGAATTGATTTGAAAGTACATTTTTGATAGCTGACAGTTTGTAAAAATTCAACTGATGTATTGAAAAAAAAAAATTGAGTTTGACTTCTACTGTTACTCAGTCACCCTTTTTATTTGATTTCAATATGTAAAAAAAATAAAGTAGGAAAAATTATATTTACCTCACCTAAGGTTTCTTACAAATACAGGAACCTCTCACGTGGTTTGAATAATTACAATAGCCTCCTCTATTTTACCTGACAATGTCAAGATTCCTCCATTCTGTCTATTTTATACAAATGACAGTAGTATCCTATAAGAAATGGCCATATTACCCTTGTTTTTACCTACAAAAAGATGAAAAAACCCTTTGTTCAAGCTAACATCACTGTCTGTGACGGACCCACACAACCATAAAATAAAATAATTTAAAAATATTTATAATAAAAATTATACATTTAAAATAAAAAATAATTTTAAAAAATTTTTAATATTTAAAATATTAAAAAATACAACACACAAATGTATGAAATATAATGCACATTAAAATAAATAAAAATATTTACCCTAAAAAATTAATTCGAAAAATTTCAAAACTTATAATCAAACAAATTTTATCTTTTCAAAACTCAAAACTCAAAATACGACTCCACACTCAAACATGATTCTAAAAATAATTTTAAAAGATAAAATAATTTTTTTTTAAATTTTTTCTTTTAAAATAGAGTTTTGGAAAAAGTTTGGTTTTGAGTTTTGAAAATAGTTTTGAATTGAGTTTTGAGTTTGTGTTTGGTTATGCGTTTTTGAAAATAATTTTTGAATTGAGTTTTGAGTAAAAACATGTTCCGAAAAAATATTTTTTTTAGAACCATGTTTGCTTCTCTTTTAGAATCACAATTCCAATTAGAAATTTTCAAAAATCTTTTCAAAACTCAGAGAGTCTTAACTAAATATACAACTCAAAACACAATTCAAAAATTATTTTTAAAACTCATAACCAAACTCAAACTTTAAAAAAAAAAAAAAAAACAAAAACAAAAAAAACAAAATTATGTTAAATATTTTTTTTAATATTAAAAAATTTATTTTTAATTTTAATTTTAAATTTTTATTTTAAATATATAGTTTTTATTTTAAATATTTTATTTTATTTTATAAATATATTTTTAAATATTTTAATTTTTCTGTTATGTGTTTTGTTATGATTGGAGTGTAGAGTTTTGAAAATAGTGTGGAGTTTCGAGTTATGTATTTGGTTACGATTTGAGTGTGAAGTTGTGTTTTAAGTTTAAAATATTAAAATTAAAAAATTTAAATATTTACAAAATGAAATAAAATATTTAAATAAAAATTATATATTTAAAATATAAAAATAAATTTTTTTAAAACATTTTCTGGTATATGAGTTCATGAAAAATGGATCTCTCGATTAAATAATTTTTGAATTGAGTTATGAGTTATGTTTTTGGTTACAATTTGAATGTGAAGTTGTATTTTGAGTTTAAAATATTAAATTTAAAATATTTATAAAATGAAATAAAATATTTAAATAAAAATTATTTGTTTAAAATAAAAAAATAAATTTTTTAAAAACATTTTCTGGTATATGAGTTCATGAAAAATGGATCCCTCGATAATTTTCTCTTTACAATAGAACAACAGTCTGGGAAATTCTTGAATTGGGCACTTGAGGGCATTATAGGCATTTTAGTGTTTATATTTGATGACATCAGCAAGGTCTATTAGGTGTATAAACGGCTGTCAAATTTTGGGAGAATCTTGATATTGTCAGGTAAAATAGGGGAGGTTACTATAATTATTCAAACCACGTGAGGGGTCCCTGTATTTGTTAGAAACCTCAGGAGAAGTAATTGTAATTTACCCAATAACCTTTTTCTGAAATTTCTGATAATTATAAGAATTTCTTTTAAAGTTTTAAAATTTACACTGACCTCCCCTTACTTTGGCTGACAATAAATCTCCAAAATCCCTTCTTTTTTTTTTTAATATCTCTTTTCATCTACCAACCATTAATTATTCTCCCTCCTAATTTGCAGCGACCCTATGCTTCCTACTTGTAACTCAATTTCTAAAGTGAAATTAATATGTTAAATTTTTTTATGTAAATTAACCAAACAATCCAATCAGTCCACAAAATAAAAAATAAAAAAATTTAAGAGTATAACCGTAAATTAACATATCTACCACAGAAAGTTGATAATCAGAAGTAAGGAGTGAGCAGCTTCTCAGAATCAGTTTTTTTGAGTTAAAATAAATTATTAGAATCAGAAACTGTTTGAAATAAGTTTAACCAACAGTCTAAAACAACTTTTCAAAAACTGAAAGTTATAAGTTGGTTCAAAAAAACCCAAACAAACACCCCCAAAGAGGCCCAAACAAAATTGTTAGTTGTACCAGAGTCACTAAAGTAGTAATTTTGTTTTGGGCCGACCCAAAGGTTTGCAGGTTTTGAATCTATGAGCCCAGTTGTCACACCGACAAATTTCCTCTTATTGCATTCGGGCCTAGTTGAAGACCTTCTTGCTAGCCCATTGGATTAGTGCCTAGTAATGGAAAATGTTATCTTTCGTTTGGGGGGAAAAAAAAACACTTACAAATTCTTGCTTTTGTTTTTTTAAATTATTTATAAATTAATAAATTTCATAAATTATTTTCAATAACAAATTTGGCATGTTCTTGCTTATATATATATATATATATATAATAAAAGTCCAAATAAAACAAAAATGAAGATTAAGATGTGGGCTTAATAAATGATGAAACTTTTGGACTAGGCGTGACGTGCTACAAATGCAATTTCACTTTTCATTTTCTTCTCATAGAAATTGTAATAAATAAATAAATAATAAAACAAAAAAATATTTGATTTTCTCAAACTAAAAAATGTTTGAACCAAGGGAACTTACAAAGACTCCACCATATTAAACTTGAAATCTTTTAAATAATTCTATTTAATCTAATTAATTATATATCTTTTTTCATTTTATTGATATGATATCTCCAGTAAAGAATCCCATTGTAAATATTAAAATTTTAGGAAAAATTATTAAAAAAACTCTAGAGTTTAACCTTTACAACAAAATAAATTCTAAGTTTTTAATTTTATCAATTTAAATCCTAATCTTTTTATTTATTTTTAATCTAAACCATTCGCGCCTATTTTCGTTGAGTAAAAGTGATAGAAAAATAATATTTTAGCCATTAAACT